>CAJUYG010001717.1:0-10745 GCA_910591675.1 Galerucella calmariensis | reverse complement strand
AACCTACGTTTAACAGTAGGATTTCTGACTGGTCACTGTCAACTAAGTAAACACCTCCATACTATGGGGCTAGTGGACACACCTCTATGCAGGATGATGAACAGGAAGATGAAACTGTCAGGCATGTCCTATGCGAGTGTCCAGAGTTATCGTCAATAAGAGAGTGTGTGTTCGGTGAGTCTTGGCCTACACCTGCCGATATAAAGGAGATGTCTCCCAGTGACCTGTCCACCTTCCTGAAAAGGACAGGATGGACAATGACCTAGGAGGACAACTCCTCGGGAGGATATACAATGGGTCACATGTGGCCTAAGTGCTGTGAGCCTACACACTCACCCTCCCTACTCTACAGATACAGATACAGAGAAGCTTGAAAGGTGAAATTCGAAGAAATTGCGAAAATGATACTGACTGCAAAACTGTTATTGATCATAAGCGAGTCACTATTACTCTAGACATGGTAAATTTCAATGAAGGAGTACCTGAAGGGGGCAAAAACAGACTTTTGGATTTGTTGAATGAATTTCGTGGATGTTTTGCGATGAATTAGGCTGCACAGACTTAATGACAGTGAATATAAAAGACAACAACAAACCCGTTAACAGAACAGCTTATCGTTGTAATTTGGAAAATAGACAAACTATGAAAGAAACTGTTGACGAGTGGCGTGAGTTTGGTATAGCACGTGATACGAACTCATCATAATATATGCATCGCCGGCATTTCTCGTACCGAAAGCGTCTGAAGAGAAGAGACTCATAGATTTTCGAAGATTGAATGCTCAAACCGAGTTAAAGACCTTTCCAATTCCTCATATTGACGATTGCTTTGAGTTGTTAGCTGGTTGTAAACTATTTTGTACATTGGACTTGATGTCAGCTGATTTGCAAATACCACTTGACGAAGAATCAAAATCGAAGACAGCTTTTATCTATCTCGATGACACGGCTAAGTTTGAAAGAATGTGTTTTGGTTTGGTAAATGCCCCTTTTGAGTTTTCGAAACTCATGTGTTTGGCTCTAGGACCTTTGAGAAATATGGTTGCTGTATCGTATCTAGCTGATATTTTAATCGGAGCTATAAATTGGACCGAAATGTTGGATAAACTACAAGTATTTGCTGCGATATTGAAAGAAAAATTACCTTTAAACTTGATAAATGTAAATTTGGAAAGAAATCTGTGAAATTTCTTGGTTTTCAATTGACTTCAGATGGAATAATTCCTGGAGGGAGAAAAATGAATGCTATTAGTGAATTTCCGATTTAACAAGAGGAGACACAACTTTCTTGTAGCAACAAGAACAACAGGAAGCTTTTGATGATTTAAGACTTGCAAAAAGCACCAATTTTACAATTGTATAGTCCCAAAGCCTAAACGGAACATTTCATGCGATGCATCTAGTTTAGGTAGTGCAGGAATGTTATTACGAGAAGGTACAGATGGTAGAATGCATCTTATATATTGTGTATCCAAGAAAACGAGCGATGTTGAGAAGATGCATCATTCTTCCACACTGGAGTTGTTGGCGATAGTATGGTGTGCTGAGAGACTAAGACCAATGCTGTTGGGTATAAAATTTACAGTTGTAAGTGTCAAGCTTTAGTCTTTCTGAATGCGAAAAAACTCTTCTACCACAAATATACTACTCTGGCTGAGTATGATTTCGAAATCAGGCATAGAGCTGGCGATAGAATGTCTTGTGTAGATAGGTTGAGTAGAGCACATGTTGAAGAACCATCCGAAGAAGGTATGATCGAAGAAGTATACGAAAATAGATTTATTATGTTTGTAGTTGTAACCGAAGAAGACAGAGTGTTGATGATTCAAAAGAATGATGGAAAATTGAAACAGATTGTCGAAATTATACAGAAAGAAGACAGAAGTAAAGAAGAAGAGAACATGATAAAGAATTATGCAATAGAAAATGGAAGGTTATACAAAGAAATAAAAATTAACGGAGAAAATAAATGGCTTCATGTGATTCCAGATTCTATGAGGAAAGCAAAGGTTGTAAAATACCATGCTTTATTGAGTCATTGGGCATTAGATCGTACCATATCTGCTATTTTGTTCAAAGGAATTCGGAGGTATGTGAGAAGACATATTCAAGGATGTGTTTTCTTACTTAAGTTCCGGGTGGAAAGAAAGCTGGAATGCTATGTTCACCAAAAATTCTTGAAAGACCAATGATTAAAATTCATATTGATCATCTTGGACCTTTTCCTAAAAGTTTTAGCGGAAAAATGTATGTACTCGTGATCTTTTGTGCTTTCTCACGATTTGTCAAATTATATATCCTTTGAGAAGTACAAGATCAGAAGAAACGATTAGGCGAATAGAAATTTTTATAGATCAGTATGGAGCACCAACATTGATTGTAAGCGATCGAGGAACAGCTTTCACAAGTAACTACTGAATTTACAAAATTTTGTAAGAAATTTGATATCAAATTGAAGCTAGTTGCTGCACAGTTCCCGCAAGCGAATGGAATGGCTGAAAATAGAATTTTAAAGCTGAGAAATGGGACAAAACTTTGTGTTCAGTAGAGAGGAAGTTGAATGGGCAGGTCGACGTCTCTATAGTCCAATAAATAAAGGAAAAAAGTTAACATTAATGACGCCCTATTTTCATCTTCCGGTTGGAAGTTGCATTTGGTACCTCATTAAACATGAGACAAAGTTCTGCATGAAAACGCGTGCGAGGGCGGAGAAAATGGCCCCAAAAGACCAGACAAATAGGTTTTCAGTCAATATCTCCTAAAATATGGCAGCTAGAGATTTTTGGTTCGGATAAAAATTAAAGTTCAGTTAATTTTCTACAAAAATAGTCCTTATGATTTTTCTCGAAAATTTGACCGGTTTCCAGAAAAACGGCACCAAGCGCACCTCGAATAATGAGCTTCTGTATGCCGGAGAGCACAATCCGTGTATTTACACATCAGCAGGGGGACAAATTATTCAATAACTTTGTGAAAAATGCATATTTTCTCATGATTCAAAGTTCATGTGAAAGAGGAATTCTGCTGATATCATACCCTGTGAATTTAGTCACGCTTGACTCTTTTGGCCATATCGGAACACGGGTCAAACTTTTTGCTCCCTGGCAATTTTGACCTCGCCATGAATTTGTTCCTATTTTTTTTGTATTGCACTAATTTACTCAAAATTTTCTTGATTATGGGTAAGGTCCTTTGTCATCCATGAAATTTGTATACCCTAATTTTTTTTAATTTTCATTTAATCGTTGTTTATTGAATCCCAAATTTTTGCTGTTTTTGGAGCGCGGGGAAATTTTGTGAACAACCATCAATTGAAAATTTATACATGATCCGATTGGTCTCTATGATACATCATTTGAAAGCTAAGAATGTCTATTTTTCGATATTACTTTTTTTGACGAAGTCGTCCATTTTTCAATAAAATTAGAAAACGCGCGCAAAAGGAAAAAACGAACTTTTTTTTGGTGGTTTTTTCTCCCTGCTCTTTATTTCTAACATTTTAACATCTTAACTAGTGTAACGGGGGAATTCCCACCTTTCCATCGATGTATATAAGTTATACCTTTGATACCTCGGGGAGAAACCAGTATATCTAAATGTATACGCTATAATTTATTACTTTCGTTCCTCCGTCGTTTGCCACGCGTGTGCTCTACGTGGCGCTCGTGTCGCTACAAACCATGCGGCCACGCTTGGAGGCATAAATGTGTTTGTTTTCTGTCATTATTTTGATAAATATTATTGTCAATTATAGAGAGAAAAGTCATAAAAGTGAAGAATATTGAATAAACATTGACGTTTTTCGTTAAAATTAACTTTTATCACCAACCCAAAACAGAAAGTGAAGATTCAAATCTTGTAAAATTGGAGCAAAAGGTGAGAATTTGTTCATGTTGTTTTTATTCAAGAACATTTGTTTACCAGAAAAATGGGGATGGAAACGTGCAGAGGATATACTCATGCCGGTCCAAACCATTAAAGAGCCAGTGCTTCCGGCAATCTTAAAGATGATATTTTGTCAATGTAAGAAAGAATGTAAGGGAACATGTTCATGCAAGAAAGCAGGGCTACCTTGCTCATCTATTTGTGGTTCGTGTGAGTCACGCCAGTGTTCGAATTATAAAGACAGCGATAATATGTTATCCCAAGAGGTAGAATTAGAGGAAACTGTAGACTCAGAAGAAGTTGTTGACGGGGTAGAGCTAGAGGGAGCTCTAGACCCAGAAGAAGTTCTTGACCAAGAATCAGATGATGACTGGTGACGAATAGATTTATGTCATAATTGCAATGTATTTTTATATACTTTTTTCATTAATTCACGGAGAACTAACCCGTGAATATCTTGTACTTTTGTTAAAAATTTTCTGTGTAATATTTTAGTCTATAATGTATTATTCTTGTATCATTATATTGGGTTCTCCCGTTGATAAATAAATAAATAAAAATATATATATATATTTTTCTATAATAAATGAAACATGAAGAACGTTTATAAATCGTTATTCCAAAAACCTCAATCAGTCTGGTTGCAAAAAAATTTGCGGAGAATCTGCATGAAATTGTTGCTGAGTATTATGGGTAAATATTCTTCACTCTTTAGGCATTTTCAGTTTTCCTTACCAAAAACCTAATGAACTTCAGTATTTTGCCACATGTGCAAAGCTGATTGTTGCTAGATTCAGGTCCACTGGTGAGGTCCATCTCGCTAGAATTAATCTTAAAGCCCGTTTTCCTAATAACTATATCTTGAGGCCTCATCTGAGAGGAAATCATAAGGACCATTCACAGGGTATGATATCAGCAGAATTCCTCTTTCACATGAACTTTGAATCATGAGAAAATATGCATTTTTAACAAAGTTATTGAATAATTTGTCCCCCCGCTGATGTGTAAATACACGGACTGTGCTCTCCGGCATACAGAAGCTCATTATTCGAGGTGCGCTTGGTGCCGTTTTTCTGGAAACCGGTCAAATTTTCGAGAAAAATCATAAGGACCATTTTTGTAGAAAATTAACTGAACTTCAATTTTTATCTGAACCGAAAATCTCTAACTGCCATATTTTAGGTGATATTGGCTGAAAACCTATTTTCCTGGTCTTTTGGGGCTATTTTCTCCGCCCTCGCACGCGTTTTCATGCAGAACTTTGTCTCATGTTTAATGAGGTACCAAATGCAACTTCCAACCGGAAGATGAAAACAGGGCGTCATTAATGTTAACTTTGCCTTTTTTTCCTCCTTCATTTACTGAACTACTATGGTTTTCAACCAAATTTCGAAGATGCAGGACATTTCGCTGAAAGAAAATCTGAAGAAACAAGACATGGAGAAATCCGAAATAAAATAAAAGAAAATGCTGGAAGGAGCCAAAGTAAATATTAAATGTATAATGGTAAAAGACGGTATGAAGGTGTTAAGTTTTATGTGGACGTCATGTTGTACGTAAACCACATGGACAACCGCCAAAAATTCAACTAAAATATCGCGGACCATATATTGTCATTGAAATAGGAGGATCGAATTTAAATACAGTAGCTCATGTATGTCAAATGAAAATCTATAGAAATGCAGAGGAAGATGATTACGAAAATGATGATCAAGAAGAACAGGAAGAAACAGAATCATAATTCGAAATCATTGAATTAGCGGAGCATGAGAATGAAGAGAGCGACGAAGATGTTGATGATAGCGGAGAAGAATGGAAACCCGAATCTGATGACGAAACAGAAGATGTTGTTAACATCGAAAATATAAATTCTAACAATAGACCAAAAAGGAGAGTACGAAGACCTTACAAATTAAACGTCTATGTTCAACTTTTTTCACGAGTGTGAAAGATTGTGGCACGAGCCCGAAGGGCGAGTGACGCAGACACACGAGTGAGAAAAGTACTTTCCCCACATGTTGCACACTATACTTTTTCTACAACTGCCCAAATTTAAAGAATACAAGTAAAGTAACTATGGTTAGTAAAACAAAAATAACACTAAGTATCCCATCTCATAATTTTATTCAAAATTATAGTTGGTGGTGACATTTGTACAATTTTGTTGGTCAAACCCGGAACGTCATTTCTTTTCATTAAATTCCCTGTTATTTGAAACCTTTTCGAATTTAAAAACTTCTCATATAATCTGACAGTTTTGTGACAACTTAGTAGGTATTTAAATATGACAGTAGTTTTTCCAGGTCTATAGACCTATCCAAGATGCTGTCAAATGATTTTGAAGATGGCCGCTGGTAGACACACAAATATTTTGTTATGATATTATTGTATGTGAAATCTGTTTAGTTCGGTCAATTCACTCGTCTTCTGTGGTCTTCTTTAATCTAAAGGTTCAGTTCTTTATTGTATTGTGATTAATTATAAATAATTCAGTGTGAAACTAGAAAATATGCCTACTACTTGTTGTGTGGTTAATTGTGGAAGTCGAGGAGATCGTGATAATGTTAGATTTTATCGAATACCTAGTGAATTACATTATCCACACAAACCTGAATGGAATGAACTATCAAAGATCAGAAGAAAAAGGTGGAAAGTCGACTTCTTGAGTTTCTTCAATAGGAGCAGGGTTATTCATGAGTGTGTAAGGATCAATACCCTGAATAACTCTTATCTTTTCCTTGTATCTTAGGGCGATTTCTTTACAGTCACTCTCTAACGTTAATAGATAATCACTTTTATTGGAACAAGCCATTATTTGAATTTTAAACAGGTATAATAGAAAAAAAACTATTAACACAACTATGCACCTATGCAAAACGCAGGTAAATGATCTTTTGTGTGTCTACCAACGGCCATTTTGTATGTCAGATGATCACGTGTTCTGGATAGCCTTATTAAATAGCATTGTGCAGACTCCTGACGTCCGCGACTGTCGATGACTTCTGAATTCTGGAGCTTTCATTCACATCTCAAATAGACTTAAATTTTGTCGGTCGTGCGAAGTACAAAACTTTTACATAAGCAGAATATAATAAAATAGTTTAAATAGTGAAAATGTCAAAAATTAGAATTGATTACACTGAGACTACCCTTAGTTTCAATTAAATATTTAGTTATCCAACGAATTATATTTAATTTGAAATTAGTTATAAAATGTTTCTTTAAATGTATATTTATATTTTTTAATAACATGCGACCTCTACATTTCAATATATATTTTAAAGCGGCAAAACATAGTGATCGGCAGTGGCTTCACAGCTGTCAACGAATGACATAATACAAACGAACATCTCTGTATCGGCACTTTGTCACGTGGTTTTTATAATGGATGAGCTATACGTACAGTGTTATTCATTATGAATTACCCACACCCTGTAATCGTTATTATTGCTTTTAGAAAAAAAGTCTCAGTCTCAGTATCAGTCTGTTTGGTTACAGCTGAATTTTCTTAATAATCTATCAAAAGTTCAGTAGCGTACAAATTTACGGATACAAAAAATTATATATTTTTTTGCAAATGGGGCACCCTGTATATTTTCACATTTTTGGAATGGTCTTTTTTTCTACCCCTACCTCGTACCGTTTTTGAGTTATTAAATGTTGAAAATCTTAGTTTTAGTAATTACTGTGAATATTAAAAAGATAATTTATTAAAATGAGCTATAAAAATGACATGAAACAAAAATATTGATTCAAGTTGTACGCCAATGAAACAAATAATGTGATTGAATGGCGTTAAAAAAAATGATGGTAATTATACCGCAGGTTCTTGCCTAACTAACCGATTAAATTTGGAAGTAAACTAAGCCAGTTCGCAGGGCTTTGTTACCTTATTGATCTTAAGAAAACATTAATTTTAGCAAACCTAAAAAAAAGGAAAAGCAATTTTAGAAAATTAGAAACAAAATCAAATTTAAAGGTCAGCCAACTTTTAATCTGTTAATTCACAAAAAAAATAAAAAAGAACTTACCGTTTCTGTGTAGTAAATAAAACTTTATGAGTAAAAAAAATGTATATATTAGTCGTAAAATTACAATAAAAAAGGGTTAGTAATCAATAAAAAAAATACTTAGCACACTAAAACTTATTTTTGTAAAGATGAAGTCCAGATGAAGTTGTAACGTTAATTATTAGAACTTTAAGGAATCTCTTGGGGCGTTTGTCATCCAAAGGACTGATGTACTCCTAGAAACTAATGGTTGGTACTTAAGGGACTGTTGTAGTCCAGGAGACTGTTTTACTTGGTAAACTGTATGCAGGAAACTGTATCCAGGAAACTTATGTGTCCAAAAAACTTCTATCTCAGGAACTTCTAGGGACTGTTGTAGTCCAAGTGACTATTTGTCTACCAGGAACTATTTAAGGTACTCCAAAAACTGTGCTATAAAAATTATAACGGTATATAAAAAATGTGACAAAAAATTGAAGCTTATGAGGATATCTGTCCAGCTCAATAAATACAATTTACTAATTGAACTTAAGGATTCATCCTGGACAAATATCTGATTTATATTCAAAAAAAAGAAATAATCATATCAAACTAAAAATATCTAATATTTAACTTGGCTAGATAGGAGAGGAAAGCTTCCAAAATGGGTAGCCATTTTGTTCAAGAAAAATAATTAACATTAATTTTATATTCTTGAATTTTAAAATATAAAGGTAACAATAACATGTAAAAAAAACATACCAGTAATCCAGATGCTTCAGAAATAACGGCAACTATTAGTTTTTTTTTTAAACTGGTGTTGATATCATTGAATGGATTACTGCACAGTTGTTTAATTGTCGACATATGATGAGAGAAGACCTGCCAGAACCTTCCTCAATCTTATTTAAAGAACCTTCAAAATTTCAAATTTCGCTGTTAAATATCTTAAGAATATTGATTTTTGGTCTGCTAGTTTATTCCACCACGAATCACAAATGTGAAATAATTTATTAATTTTTCAAAAGCAATATTTTTAGGAAATATATATATATATATATATATACTATTCCATCAACAATCAAAATCCTAAAGAAATTTAATTATAAATATTAAAGCTGAAAGTCTGAACGCAAAGTTCACGTTTCAGACAACTAATACTTATGTGATAATTGACATTTTTCTGATAGAATAAGTATTAGTTGTCATTTTCATAGCTCACTTTGATGAATTATCTTTTTCATATAATTACAGTAGGTAATTACTAAAACTAAGATTTTGAACATTTAAAAACTCAAAAAAGGTATGAGATAGGGGTACTTAACATATTATTATTATATATTTTTGAAATCAGAAAAAAAAGACCATTCCAAAAATGTGAAAATATGCAGGGTGTCCTATTTGAAAAAAAAATATTATTTTTTGTATCCCCTTAAATTTGTACGCTACTGAACTTTTGATAGAATATCAAGAAAATTCAGCTGTAACCAAACAGCTTTGATAAAAGACTTTTTTTTCTAAAAGTGATATTAACGATGATATAGGGGGTGGGTAATTTATAATGAATAACCCTGTACATGTTTAATTTTCGAGTTTCTATACTAAAGGTAGGTTAAACCATTGGTTAACTTAAAAGATTGTTGTAACACAATATTTTAGACGTTCACAAACTGGTTAAGCTTTGAAAAGTTTACCATCAGATCTCAGAGAGTTGTTAATCTGTAGTCAAGCACAGAACAATGTAATTTTACTTGTTCTATCTGATTGTTTTAATTCGACAATTTATGCAATAATAAGTAAAAAAATAATTTATATAAAGATGTTTATAACGTTCAGCATTCAGTACAAATTGTTATAAACAAAATGAGGGAATTAGAAGACGCAAGAGCTGATTTACAAGAACCTATAGATGATGAAGACTTTCAAGAGTTGTACAAGCTGGAAATGATTTCCAGAGCAAATAGAAACTTACTCATTATATAGAGGAAGTTAAAACTAATAGACTTTATTTATTATAAAAAATAGAATTATTTTAGACAATGCTTATTTCACAGACCAGATTCACTCAAGAACACTCTAAAACATTCAGCTTGAAACAAAATGACTAAATATAAAAGACGATAACAGAAACAAAAGGTTTAAATGTTTTATTTTATCCACTGATGCCAACTGAAATCCATTGGTTATGTGACCCTTGATTTACAATTCCCGTTACAATGGGAAAACAATTAACTACTGAATAGCCCTGGTACTGTGACCAGTGGGTTAACCTGAAGAATTATAACATACCCCAAATACAATGTTAAGCAGTGTTGTTTGGTTAAACATACCTTGGCCATTAGGTTTGCATGATCTGATTCCTCTTCTGTATCCAAACTGTCAATAATGCTTTCTCTACTAGCCATAACTTTCTAAAACATTAACAGATAATACAAGTGAATTATTGAATAGAAACTATAAACATGTTTTTATTAAAGCATTTGCATAAACCAGTGAGTGGCAAGTGACTGATTGTAGTTAGCTGTTCAGTCTGCCAAGTTAATTACTATACTAAAAATATATAGTGTTAATTTAACAAAAGTTCAAACCAATGTAGGTATACCAATTGATGTAACCAATTCAATATTAGAACTAGTTTTAAATCGAATAATACATTAAGATCAATACTAACAAAAACGAAACCAAAGAATGAAGAACAATCTTCCAAAAAATGCATATATCAAATATCATGTGAATGCGACAAGTTTTATTTAGGTGAAACATCTAGACCATTGAAAGTACCAATAAATGAACACAAAAAATATATCAAAGATAGGGAATTCTTCAAGTCAGCTATTTGCAAACAAGCTTGGGAAGAGGGTCATCAAATTCA
>CAJUYG010001716.1:93797-117603 GCA_910591675.1 Galerucella calmariensis | reverse complement strand
GCAGTGTGGTAAAACTTCATTCTCAATATTATTTCATTTTGGAAAAAACATAATTGGCTCACCTTCTCTAATAATTTGTATGAGAGCTACATTTTTCGTTAACAATTCTCGCTTATTATCCCTAATAACAAAACTAGGAGGAAAATGCACCTCACAAATTAATGTAATATTCAAATCAATAACGTCCATTAGTGCCATATTTATATTTCCGCTTTTGTTTTGCCATTCATGCTCCGTCGCCAACTGCAAGCTTGAAAAATGTAATGTCACATCTATTGTTATTGAACTAGTTTTCATACAGACACTTATGACTTGCCGTTGTCTTATTTGCACCAAAATGTCACGACTATCAACACTAAAAACCTATATTGTTCACATAAAGAGACAGGTCTCCGAAAATACAGATATCTGAAATTCACACGGTTACAACACTTGATACGATGTTACTCTCTTACTCTCTCTTATACTCTCATTGACAAACTTGAAACCAAAACGACGATCGCGCCGGCTGGATTTTGGATCTATCATAGCAAATGAATATTACCCTAAGGTTGCGTCTCTTCACAATTTTTCACTGAGCGGTTAAACTAGATCGGAAAATTATTAAGATGAATATCTTTATGGCTGAGTACAGATGACTTAAAAGTCAAGAAAACATTGTTGTATTCTGTGTGGAAATTTTAGCTTTTTTAAATTGCAAACCTCTTTTGGCTATTAAGTTATCTTCAGTGCGATACCTGCAAGTAAATAATAATAGTTGGAAATATGTAAAATAAGAAATTAGTGAATAATTACTCACTCGTCATGTATATGATACAAGAAACCTAATTAGAGGTCGACAAAACATTAACGTCACAATAATAGAATCTAAGTGTACACAGAAATCAAGTTATCCAACATGAGCATAAAAATAAGATTGTTATAATCATGTGTAAATCTGAATATTAAAAAACCTATTGAATTCGCAAAAATTGTTGTGAATCAAGTGATTTGGTAATGTCCCAAAACAAATATGTAAATTTCTTCATCAACATAAAATGGCAGCTTTTTATTGTTACATTCATAGACTTCTTAATGTCCTGCTTTCACACTATAACTATATAATTGTAATGGTTATAAACCTAATATTATCAATAGGTTAATAGAGAAAATTAAAAACAAAAGAGAACAAAACTAAGTCAAGTTTCTGAAGAGAAATCTCTAAGATATTTAGCTTCACCTTTTCTAAATAAAAACATCTCTCAAAAAGTTTAAAAATTGTTTAATAATAAATTGTTAGATACAAGGATTTCTTTTAAAAGCACTAATAATTTGAGTAAACATATGGTTAATTCAAAAGATAAAATTAATAAATTATCAAAAAGTGGTATTTACAAACTTAAATGCAATGATTGTGAAGCTTCATATAAAGGTAAAACCTATAGACCTTTAAAAGTTTGAATAGGTGAACATTTGAGCAGATGTGATAATTCAGCTTTTGGTCATCATTTGAAATTTAATAAGCATAATTTTAGTCCAAATCATAATTCACTAATTTCAAAAGAAGTTAATTCTAGAAATTTTAACAGGTTGGATTTTCTGGAAGATCTACAAATTGATAAAGAAATGCGAAACAATAATTTTTGTTTGACTAAGCAAGTACAATTTAATCCAGTATATCCAGTATATCCAGTATATCCAGTATATCCAGTATATCCAGTATATCCAGTATATCCAGTATATCCATAAAAGTTCTCTATATGATGATATTCATATTTATCCACAACATTATCAGACTGATACCATACAGTTCAGTTAATGATCATCAAATCAAAAATTTTTCCATATGTTTAAATTACAAAACTCATGATTTTGTTGGAGTGTTTGTTTGAATTAGATTTGGTAATGGGTTCTCATTAGACCTTTAATCTTTTTCTGGCTTGTAGGTGATTTGAGTAATGGGTTCTCATTAGACTTTATATCAGATCTTTCTTAATGAAAATGACTCGCATTGGTTTTGGGATATTATTTGGATATATAATTTGACTGCTAGTTACTTCAAATTTTCTCTTTAGATTTAAGTAGATTTTTGTTGTTAATAATTGCTGGAATTTGTTTTCACATACTTCTTCCTCCTGACTATTGATCGGTTATCTATTTTGAATTAGATTTGGTGACGGGTTTACATTACACCCATAATCTTTTTTGTTTTTGGAATTAGATTTGAATAATGAGTTCCCATTAGACTTTAATCAAATCTGTTTTCTTGGTTTAGATAATTTGTTTTTTGTTGTAAGAGACTACCAGATTACAATGTTTATTCATTGAAATTTGTTATTTGGAATTATTCTCAGATAATTACTTTCATTGATTTACACAAGTGTTTTATAATTTTCAATTAATTTATGTGCTTTTGGAATCTCTCTTGACCTATGTGCAGAGGTGCAAAAATCCTAATGTAGAAAATAATGCCTTTGTCATTTTTTAATGAAAATGTAATTCTGGTCCTTTGTGCATTAAAAATATATTTTCAATGTAAAAATATTCAATTCCCATTAAACGATTCAATGAGTAGTGTAACAATGCAGAATACATTGAAATTTTTTAATGAGTAACGAAACATCATCATTATTTATTTAAAAAAAAATGTGTATCAATGACATTGATCATTAAAACAATACAAATCTCAAATGATAATTTTCCGATTTTCCAAAAAATTTTCAATATTTGAATAAATTTCAAATTTTTGATGAAATTTTCAATTTTTGATAAAATTTTCAATTTTTGGAATTTTCAATTTTTGATAAAATTTTTAACTTTCGAAAAAATTTTGAATTTTTGAAAAAATTCTCAAATTTTGAGATCATTTTTGCTATTTGTCTAATTTTTTTCAAATCTCGGAAATCAAATGTTAAATTCAATAGAAATAAAAAAAAATCGAAATCTTGCAAAATTCAGAATAATTATTGAGAGAATTGCCTAGATCTTCCTTTTGAGATTGGTGTCATGGTGCACAGCTTCGGAAAATGATCACCTGAAATAGTTTTCTATATGAAGGTACAATGAAAAAAAAAATTGGCTGTGATTTGGAGAATTTTGAATGACCCCAGAGTTGATGATTTTTGGTCTAAAGTTTCGATTCAGTTTGTTCAGGTGTGGAAGGAGATTTGTAGATTATGTCGAATCATAAAGTTTTTATCAGGGATCACTTCATTCTATTTTCCATGTGGGGTCAAAAAATCTTGAATTTATTTTTTCTAGTTTGACACTGTCTGAAATACATCACTACAGCTCAACCATCTGAGTTTAGTAACGCAAAGGAGAACAGAGTGGGTTTCAGGAATTTTTGTAACCAACGATTCTTGGGAACGTATTGTGTAAACAAGTTTAACAACTAATGAATTAGTTGAACATGAAAAACTGCTTTGATATCATGGTGTATTGAACATAGCAACAATTTTTCCAATGGAATTTTATTATACTTCTATATTGTATGGTCATCGGTCCTTGATGAATGTGATATATTTCGAATTAGTGTTTGGAGTAGGTGAAAATAGAGTTTGAAGGTAGCGTTATAAATTGTACACTCTATATCTTACTACTATATTGTATTGTAATCGGTACTTGACAAGTGTGCAAAAGAGGATTTTGAATTTATCTGAGCGTTTCAAGTAGGTGAAAATCAAGGCTGCATTATAAATGAAATACCCTATATTTCATTACTACTTATTGTCATCGGTCCCTGACAAGTTCACGGAGTTTGAATTAAATTTGTTCGTTTGGAGTGGGCTACAATCATAGATTCATACAAAAAAGTGAAGCTAATAAAAGCTCGTTAAAAATATATGAATAATACCTACTATCAGTGAAGGAAACTTATATTTTTTTGATTTTTATATTCAATTACATTCTCCACGATGGTAGCTTATTGCTTCACAAAATCCCATGGATGATTCAAAAGCCGGTCTAGAAGTGATATTTGTAAGAGATAAAAAAATCATTGATAATAAAAAATTATAACTACTATAAAATGTGAATACAATATTGAAAAAAAAATGATATACTTAAGCATAAGGCCAGAGACAGATACGAGATGTCGTACATGAGACTGAAAGGAAACGGATGAGCAATCATGTATACCAAAAGTATTTTCAAATAGAAGGAAGAAACTATAAATTGACATTGGTAAACTACTGAAATAATTATCGTCTCTCAGTCATATTTAACTGCGAAACAATAAAAATGAAGTTAACATTTGTCAAGAACTCAATGGTCCAATTTTCTTGGGAAAGAACTGGACAAATATCAATTATCCATTCCGTCGACACTGACCGGAGTGTCCAACTATTAATCGATGAACATCAGGGTAACAACACTAAATACAGCAACAGGAATAATCAAAAATTGTTTTTGTGCTACAGCAGTGTGAAAACTAGCACACTTACCGCGATGTTACTAGCCCGTACAAACCACAGTACGACCCCTGGAAAACTGACCACAGTAATCCAAGCACAAACGCATACACTGACCTCAATATACTTAGACCAAATAAATATAGTTTGAAAAAACTAAAAAAACGCTTTTAAAGAATATCCCTCAATTATACTAGTATTTTTTTATATACTATTGTTTTAAGTTTATTTTTTAAATTATTTTCAACTTTCTAGTTCGATATTCTTTAAAAGCGTGTTTTTTAGTTTCTTTAAACTATATTTATTCGGTCTAAGTATATTGCGGTCAGTGTATGCGTTTGTGCTTGGATTACTGTGGTCAGTTTTCCAGGGATCGTACTGTGGTTTGTACGGGCTAGTAACATCGCGGTCAGTGTGCTAGTTTCCACACTGCTGTAGCACAAGAACAATTTTTGATTATTCCTGTTGCTGTATTTCGTGTTGTTACCCTCATGTTTATTGATCAATAGTTGGACACTCCGGTCAGTGTCGGCGGAATGGATAATTGATATTTGTTCATTCTTTCCTATAAAAATTGGACCATTGAGTTCTTGACAAAAATTAACTTCATTATCAATGTTTCACAGTTAAATATGACTGAGAGAGACGATAATTATTTCAGTAGTCTACCAATGTCAATTTATAATTTCTTCCTTCTATTTGAAAATACTTTTGGTATACATGATTGCTCATCCGTTTCCTTCCAATCTCATGTACGACATCTCGTATCTGCCTCTGGCCTAATGCTTAAGTATATCATTTTTTCTTCAAATATTGTATTCAAATTTTATAGTAGTTATATTTTTTTATTATCATTGATTTTTTTATCTCTTACAAATATCACTTCTAGACCGGCTTTTGAATCATCCATGGGATTTTGTGAAGCAATAAGCTACCATCGTGGAGAATGTAATTGAATATAAAAATCAAAAAAATATAAGTTTCCTTCACTGATAGTAGGTATTATTCATATATTTTTAACGAGCTTTTATTAGCTTCACTTTTTTGTAAGAATCAATGATTGTAACCCACTCCAAACGAACAAATTTAATTCAAACTTCGTGAACTTGTCTGGGACCGATGGCAATAAGTAGTAATGAAATATAGGGTATTTTATTTATAATGCAGCCTTGATTTTCACCTACTTGGAACGCTCAGATTAATTCAAAAACCTCTTTTGCACGCTTGTCAAGTACCGATTACAATACAATATAGTAGTAAGATATAGAGTGTACAATTTATAACGCTACCTTCAAACTCTATTTTCACCTACTCCAAACACTAATTCGAAATATATCACATTCATCAAGGACCGATGACCATACAATATAGAAGTAAAATAAAATTCCATTGGAAAAATTGTTGCTATTTTCAATACACCATGATATCAAAGCAGTTTTTCATGTTCAACTAATTCATTAGTTGTCAAACTTGTTTACACAATACGTTCCCAAAATCCTCATATGGGAATGTTGAATAAAATATCCTTTGATTGTTCCGTCTAATTGCAAACCAGAATGTTTGATTATATCGAGAAAATATCCCAACCCTGTTCAACTTGAAAGTGAATTTCATTGTCTGTGAAGGCATATAGCCCGAGAGATAGATGTTGCTCCTTGGTGAACGGTCTACTTTTTGAAAAGTAGAGCTGTTTAGATAATCTAGCGCTGAATCAGCAGATTTACTGATGGATATGCATATTTACGATTATTTATAGGTTTATCCTAAAACATTTCGCAGTGCCTGCGCAGTGTGCTTGCCAATGTTATTAATAGGAAGGAGCGAAGGCTTATTCGCCTGTACGACTCTCTGTACATACATGTACATGGTTGGAATTTGTTCATAGCCCACTTAATTTTTTCTTGTCCAGTGATCTCAGTGAATTTTTTCCAGTCCGTAGACTTCGCTTGTTTGACCTTTATTCGCGTATAGTAGTCTGTGGTTACCTAACTAAACCTACTTTTTTTTGTCCTTTTTTGGTTGCCCCATCCATAAATAAAAAATTTGTACGGGTGGTGCCACCTTGAGAGTCCCGTCAGTACCTTTAACACATATCAGATGGTTGTGAACTTCGCTAACAGTCGAAAAAGGAGATTTCTGTAATTTTTCAGTTTTCAGCGGCATATTCAAAATATTGTGATTTTACTTTCATTGCAAAATTTCACTTATATTCCATTTTTTGATATTCCACTTAAAGTTACTTAACATCATATTGATATCATAATGATAACAATCAAATAAGTAAAATTAAATGAAATGTCCAATAATGAACCATATGATGCCTGAAGTGGTGAAAATGAAGCGATAATCATTAGGTTTATATATTTTATTTAATACCAAGGAGTATACAATGAATGTAACGTTTTTTTTATATATTTCAATGACAAACATGACGGAAAATAAATCTTAGGAATTCAACAACAATGCTGGGAAGTTCAAATCTGTATGGAAGAATAACTACTTTTCTCACTTTTTATTATATGAAGATGAAGCTTACCGGGTGCACCTCACATTACAGTCTGTCGCAATACATATTCTCGACATTGTCTCTTAAAATGGAAGTCCCACTATAAACAGTAGAAGCCAACTACGAATACTCAACACACACACACACACACCAAGTAAGCAAAATAGTGTTTAAAAACAAAAACTGAACAAACTCACCATACACGTCGTAAAACGTCCTGACAACCTGACCTGACAACTGCAGGTTGGGATCATAGATAATGCGTTAGGATGTCAGCGCTGATATATGTGGAAAAATCTGCAACTACCACTCACGGCGTTACAGTTTGCATTCTGGTTCTCATTAAATTAGAAATTTTAGTACTGACGGGACTCTCTCATTGCCAGAACGTTGTGGATTCTATTACGTTCACATTCAAACTTTCTCTTGCTCACTGACATGAGGAGCTTTATCAAGAGTTATCTAAAACAATGCTTTGTTCGTCATGCAAATACCGCGTCTTCAAACGTCTGAGTTTTAATAGAAAAAATAACCTTGAAAAAGAATGAATATATCCTATACTTATGTGAACTGTTCATATCTCGTTTTTTTTCCAATTTTCATAAATCAGACATGACTTATAAGTCGAATACATACTTTTCCTTTGAAAAAACTTATTCCGAAAACTAATCCAAGGTTTATATGAAATTTTATTATCTAAGGGTCTCTGTAATATTTATGGAACAATCCTTCTTCAATTTTCCTTGAATAGGTGCTCGTTCACATTCTCCCATTTGGAGTGAAACAAGCCATAAATTTCCCCAAGGCACAGCGAGGCATTACAGAATACAAAAATGAAGAATAATAGTAATGTTATTTGACCGGCCTGGCAGTTTGTAAGTTCTCTTCATGAGCGGAAACCCTCAAAAAATAATAATATTCCACAAAATTTGTTCTCAAGTGGGAGACAAATTCGATTTTACAAAAATCCCGGAACTTTTTAATGCATACAGGGTAATTCATTTGGAAATGCGCATAAGGTGAAGTTGGATGGGACACTCCGAGGTGGTTTCAATTAACTTGTACCCTATGGATCTATCGCTCTTTATAAATGGGATGAAGAGTGATGCACTTATGTACAGCAAAAATTTTGTTCCACGGGTACCATACTTTTTTATTTTAAATCCATTTCATCGTCATTTATTTCCAATTTTTTAAATTGCAGGATCCCAGCCTTATTGGAAAATGTATTTGGTACTAATTATTATTATTCTCAATGACGAACTGTATGCGTAGAAAAAATAATCAAATTCACCCCAAAAAAATACATGAGAAAAAGAAAGAATATTCATCTCGGGAAGAGCATAACTACAGTTGAAAGGAAAATAACGCTGCAACAAATCTATATTTCAAAGGTTAACCATCGAACAGAAGAATTTGATATTAAAATTCTCCCATGCACTTCCAATTGATATTCCAGCTGATGCTTTATTTTTTGACTCTATGCATTCCTGATATTAATATTAATAATTTGTACTTGTGTTCTTTGTTGTTTGGAGATAATAGTTTCTCATTTTTCACTCAAACTATCACACAAATTCAATATTGCGAACATGCAAATATGTTGCATTCCTATGAATTCTTTTTCAAGTAATGGAGAAGCTGTTTGAGGATAATGATCGCATTCATCCTAACATAGCGCTACCAAAGCGATCATCAATAGCCTGCTAAACGCATGTTTTTTCAAAGAAGCGTCCAATCATTCATTTTGTCTCCGGTTGAGCATCCAAAATGTCTTTGCCTTTCACGAATAATAATTTACCTGTAATCTACTGGAATTTTTTGGACTGTACTCCGTGGTATTCCGAACTTTAACGATAAGGTTCTCGTACTAACGCGCGGATTTAACTCTTTATAAGAAAAAACATTTATGATATTATCTTCGGTTCTGATGTTATGACACTTTCGCAACACAGGTTGTTGGAAACTTCTGTAGTACGTAAACCGTTGAACCAGACGTGGAAAGAATCTGCTCCTGATATAATGGCGATATTAAATGATTACGAATTTTGTAGAAGGCGAAAGCATCTTGAATGCTCAATCGAAGACGAAATGAATAATTTGACGTTTTTTTGTAATTGGTATTAAACCATACGATACGTTCCAAAACCTATTTGTCATAAAAATCATACTTATGGTTAGCTGATTTTCTAATTTTGATCTTCTACATGTTAGTTTTCACATTTTTTATGATTTTTCTGGAACGAATAGATATATGCGGTCCTCACTATAAGATAATAAAAGGGCTTCAAAGGGATGATATCAAAGTTGTTCTGCAATTATCTGGGATAATAATAATTTCAGATTTGAACAAAGCAGTAATGCCTCCTACAATGTTCCATTCATAATGCAAACCTTGCAACCCCGTTTCTACCCTTTTTAGAAGATCATTATGTTCTGCAAACATGTCGAAGACCCATAACAATTCACTATAGTAGTATAGTACCTATGTCTAGTACTCAAGGATCGTCTCCTGACAGGACTCCATTATCTGAAGATTTGTTTTCAGTTGATGCAGTTCTTATGTACTTTGATATGGATAGATATTCCAGTGAACTCATTTGTTCGTTGACATTTTTCCACCAATTCACTGACAGTAGGTCTTGCTATGGGATCTTGGTGAGGATAATATGAATTATTGGAGATATTACGCAGTTCTTGTCGACTGCTACTCATATTACCATATCCTAATATCACTTAAATCTCACCACGTTATTTTTCAGATATACGATCCATTGTGACTTCCAATAAACACCAACAATACTAATTGATTCAAACGTCAAGGCTGGCCTTGTAGGAGTCATAGCCATCCAAGTGTATTATTTCAACTTCGGCGAAGATAATGTAAACGTAGCTATAACTCAGAAATTATGGCATTTAGGTATAGGGATCATCACATGGAAAACATCAGTTTCTTCCAAGGATTTCAAAAAGCGGAAAAGAAACATGGTGATTTTTTCAAAATAACGAAGTTGATTATTATTCCGACAAAACGAAATACCACCACTTTATCGACCACAAGATCCTTGCACACCAAAATCTATGAAAAGACTTACTCTGTATACATGTTATACTAGAGACAATGAATTATCGATCCAGCTCTACTTTTGTCTGGAAATGCGAATTTCTTATGGGGACTTAGCTTCCCTACTCCAGTGATCTGGTACAGTGAACTAATAAATGAAACAGAAACGAAAGTTGGTGTCTTTATGTACAATAGAAACTAACAAAGCTGGCGGAAGACAGTCTGTGTCAGTCGCCTTTTTCTCTTGTTCTCTTGACACCTCTGCTTGTCTCTTTTCAATCTTCACCAGAGCATATCTGGGATTGTCAAAGGATACACCAACAGGCAAGAAGAGAAGCTTCGAAAAAGAAAAAAGAGTCTGTGGAATACATCATTTGAATCAGTCGTCAAATATGTCATACGGTCACATGTAGGCCTCTTTCTTTTGGTCGTTCAAGATCCAAATTGGATGGAAAATCGCTTGAGGGTGGAAATAACTTTCAATGATCTTTTTCACGTGTATATTGTCAACAAAAAGTACAGAACTAGGTACCTACTGATGGAAAAATACTTCAATAATACATTTAATAAAACACAACTTCATGATAAAATACGTTTCTTTAGTATGATTCGAGTAAAGTTGTAAGCATTTATTACGATTCTCAGTGTATGCCAGAATAAGCTGTCACCTTCAAGGCTATTTAATTTTGGCCCTCCAAGGATTCACGACGGAATTCACTTCTTGTTGTTGTGAATTATTTGGTATTTGTCGACATACACCAGTGAGAGTCCGCATAAATATACAAAAGTGTAATGAAATATTCTATCTTCCACCGACGTTTTTGGTTATAGGTTGATATTCACCGTGAAGAAGTTGACATTCTCCAGTTTCGGTCTCTCACGGTAACACATACACAGCGACCAAAAAAGTTGAATGCATGGGCTTGCATTCTCAATAACCGGCTCGTGAGTCCATACTTTCCACCCATTAATTTAACTGGGCAAATGCCAAAATGCCATTGACCCTACCGTGACCGATATTATGGAAAAAGATCAACAGCGAAGTGGAAACAATTCGATGTTTCAGCATCGTGCATCATATTTTGATTTTTTGTCAATATTTAGATCAACATTTTCAACAGAGCTGGCATTAAATAGCCTTCACGGTCCAGAGAAATGAATATTCCGATTTGAGTGAGAATTCTTTGAAGTACACTAAAGACACCTTTCCAGAAAAGGATGATACTTGTCTTGCTACCCTCCAATCCATAAATTGACCACGGAATTCATCATATACCTTTTTTGATTTTGCATGTAGTAAACTATTGGATACATTTTCCGTCTTTTCAGCAATTTCGGGTAGTGTGTATGAAAACTCTCCATCACTGGACCACTGGATCATTTCTTTTTGAAAGTGGAAGGAATATCTACTTTCTTGACTAATACAAAATATTGAAACTGTCTAAAACACGAATACCTTAGAAACTGTAAAGCATTTTACAGAAAATATTTTCTGGTAAAGTGAACTAATAAATGAAACAGAAACGAAAGTTGGTGTCTTTATGTACAATAGAAAAACAGCATGGGAAATGTCATCAATTCTCCGGTTCGAATAAAAGGTGGAGTAACAATGAACATAAAAAAACTGGTTTGAATAATCATAAGAATGGAAAAAAACACTCTCCAAAAGTATGATTTTGATTATTAACAGAAATTGTATTTTCAGTAAAAGAAATACATCCATTAGGCAGTTTCACATCAAAAAACATAAGACGTTGCCTTGTTGAGTGTGATCCAAGATCTTCTTGCCCCCAATTATCTCGAGAGGAACAAATTAGTTAAATACAATACGTTTTCGTCACTCTAGTAGAAGTGGATTGGTCTGCACATGTTCGTTCGTATCTCATGCGCTACCGTAATGTTCATCCGTTAAGGACAAAACTTTGCCAACTTATCGCTAGTTTTTATTTTAGTGGAATGCCATAGCCGAGAGGTACAAAAAAATACTATCACTTCTTCCATCGGGACACTTTGTAGTTCATTTTATCTCCGTGAAGACCATATTTTTTTAGTTCGAAAACTATAGTACATAATACCTCCATCAAAAGCCGTCATCGTGTTATTGATTATTTGAAATCATGGTTATGCTACTCAATTTCATTTGGAATCAAAAGTCAGACACGAAATATTATTGATTTCATTCTATTGTATTAAAGTGGTGATTTATTTAGCCGTGTTTTGTGATTTTTAATAGAGGCCTTCGATGAAATTTTTATTAGAGATTAATGTATTTGTAAAAATCTCTATATTGTGGACGTACTACAAAATTTTCGAAGGGAGTTGATTTATTTTTGGAAGTCCACCATGGGCATACGATGAAATAATTAGAAGGGGATAACTTATTGCTAGACATTTTTACATAATGGGCTTACGATAGCATTTTTGGAGGTTGTTGATTTATTTGTAGAAACGTCCATCTACCATGTGCACATGATAATATTTTCGAAAGAAGCTTATTCATCTGTCTACTTGAGAGACAGTCATTAGGTATTATCATATTTCCAATTTTATTTTCAATTGAGTCTCACTTGGGTCACTCATAACTTTTTATATTGATTTAAATTCAATTGATGGGTTTGGTTTGCACATTCTCTCCAAATTTTGGTGAGATTGGGAAAATTCAACCTTAATGATGCACATATAACTGAGCCATAGCAACGCATGTGATATTTTTATAATTGAACCGAAAATTTCAAAAGAGATTATAATAGTTATACAACCAACAAGTTTATTAAAAGGTGCTATTAACAACCAATGTATCTTGGTAATTTTTCATTGAAATACTTGTGAAAAAATCAGCAACCGCAACCAGTCGAAATATCACATCCTTCTTAAGATCATTGTACTCCTCCCAAAATCATGTTCCATTCAACTGACTGTATTTTCCATGGTTTAAGAAGTTCCTGTATTACGGTTTGAAATCCGGGTCACTGTGTATATTCCAGCTCCAAATGGGCAACGACGTCGTTACGGTTACGATTATTATGTTAACGATAATTTTCCGAATTAGATTCTGTAATAATGTCGTTACGTTAAAATCTAGGGACAACACATAACGATAATATTTCCACAATTTTATAAAGGTTGGTATAACTTTTGACATCTGTAGCTGTTTTGTTAGGTTAGGAAAGGATTTTTGATTGACATTCACGTAACTTTTAGTATGGAAAAGGACAAAGTTAAAAGTCGGTCCATTGAGACAACAAGGTCACAATATATAATGTATTTGGATGAATTGAGTACAAATGAAGCCTAACCCAACGTTAGATTGTGATGACCCATTTAAATGATCTACACCCACAGATTTTTGATAACTCCCATGAGCTGAGAAATGAATGGTTGTGAAAAACCTAACTATGGGAGGTGTTCTAGTATTAAGACTACCATGATTAAAATAAGGCAACAAGTCCTGGAATAATTCAAAAGCAGCTTCACTGTTTACTCGATACATCTGCCGGAATGGCAATTGGACATCATTTTTCATTCAGATTTTCAATTATATCATTACACATTTGATCAATGGCTGTTGATATTGATTTCTGTTGTCTAAAACCGTGTTGACAACTTGGTAATAGGTCATATTTTTCAGTAAAAAAAACTCTCCTCCACCCATCATTACAAATAGCTATAAGTTTCTTGACAATAAGAAATCAACATTCCGCCCTGTCATTCGTTACCAAAAAGCTGCTACCATTGACATCCGTGAATTTTATATCAATTGTTTCCACTATAAACGGTGGAGAGGATGCTACTTCATAAAAGGTGGAAAAGTATTCAAACACGATCAATCATACATACGGAGGGGACAGACGAAAACGGAACAAAGCCATTATTAGGAACTGCAATAACGTTTTAGAGAAACAGCAGAGACTTGTCGACTTTTGAGAGAATTCAGAAATTTTTTCCTGGTATTTTTGACTTAGCTACTTTCATTCTTTAGCAGGAGTAAGCTTCACCAAAGCCCTGTAAATTTTCTCCACAACATTCTTTTAACTTCAAAATTTTCCTCCATATCATTTATAAGATTACATTCTGGCGTAAATTTTTTTTTTCATTCCTATACTATAAGCTGTTAATTATGTCAATTTTCAGCTCCATAATGATAATGATTAAAGTCATTATAACACTGGTTTTCATTATAAAACTGAAAAACTGACCAATATAATTCTAGATTGGCAAATAACCAAGTAGCTAGACCCAATATTTCCTGTAGAATGTTTGATAGTTTCTAAGAGATTCGTGTGTTTTATGACAGTTCAAATATTTCGCGTTAGTTTTTGAAAGAAATGTAGAGCACCAGATTGAAAATACTCAATGACCAAGGTACATACATACCTATTTAAACTCATTTATTTTTTTTTTACATTAATGTATCACTTATTTTGTATAACAGTTACATACCTATATTTATATGCTTTATGCTATTAGTTCAACAATGTGGGCCCATAGCACAGTGAGCAACTATATAATAAAATTTTTCGTAGAAAAAATAGTGTATGCCACTCACATGTTATGACTCGTTCCGTATCCCGGTTAATGCTTGTGTATTTATAACCATCTTTACATAATCGTTGCACAATATACTATTTTCCACTCCTAGACTCTGAGGTTTTAGTCGAATGTCAATTTCCAGTCCCATAATTTACTCATTATAACACTGGTTTCCATTACGAAGCTGAAAAATTGACCAATATAAATCTAGATTTTCGAAAAATCGAGTAATTAGACCCAATATTTTCTGTAAAATGCTTTACAGTTTCTAAGGTATTCGTGTTTTAGACAGTTTCAATATTTTGTATTAGTCAAGAAAGTAGATATTCCTTCCACTTTCAAAAAGAAATGATCCAGTGGTCCAGTGATGGAGAGTTTTCATACACACTACCCGAAATTGCTGAAAAGACGGAAAATGTATCCAATAGTTTACTACATGCAAAATCAAAAAAGGTATATGATGAATTCCGTGGTCAATTTATGGATTGGAGGGTAGCGAGACAAGTATCATCCTTTTCTGGAAAGGTGTCTCTAGTGTACTCCTAAGAATTCTCACTCAAATCGGAATATTCATTTCTCTGGACCGTGAAGGCTATTTAATGCCAGCTCTGTTGAAAATGTTGATCTAAATACTGAGACAAAATCAAAATATGATGCGAGATGCTGAAACATCGAATTGTTTCCACTTCGATGTTGATCTTTTTCCATAATATCGGTCACGGTAGGGTCAATGGCATTTTGGAATTTACCCAGTCAAATTAATGGGTGGAAAGTATGGACTTACGAGCCGGTTATTGAGAATGCAAGCCCATGCATTTAATTTTTTTGGTTGCTGTGTAGGTATGTGTTACCGTGAAAGACCGAAACTGGAGAATGTCAACTTCTTCACGGTGAATGTCAACCTATAACAAAAAACGTCGGTGGAAGATAGAATATTTCATTACACTTTTGTATATTCGGACTTTCACTAGTGTATGTCGACAATTACCAAATAATTTTCAACAACAAGAACTGAATTCCGTCGTGAATCCTTGGGGGGCCAAAATTGAATAGCCTTGAAGGTGACAGCTTATTCTGGCAACACTGAGAATCGTAATAAAATTATAATCTATTTACAAGGAAATGAAATGAATTTGTCTAAATATGGGATTAACTAAAGTATTTAACAAGTTTACCTGGAAACTCATTCACAACAATCCTACAGGAACTTTTCTAGGTAAAAAAGTTTAATAGGGGAGAATTGTTAATATCAAGTTGGTCGTTAAGAAGATTATCTCAATATTTGTTTTTATTTATCTCTATTGCTTCTAAAAGATTTAATTTGAAGGATTTAGGTTCTATATTCAAAATTTCTTCAAAATTTGAATCGAAAGATTGTTGGTATGTTTTCGTATCTCTAGAACAAGTATTCCCTTTTGATGAAAACAAAAATTAACAATTTAAAAGCTTAACTTACTTTGGAATACCATCCTTGAAAATAAAATCATTTTTAGAAACTTTAGACTTGAATATTTGCTTCAAAACCGACAACAATTTATCCAAATTCATTAAAAACAACAAATCCAAATCTTCAAAACTAAATAAATCAGGAGTTTATAAATTAAAATGTGGTAATGACGACTGTGATAAAATTTATATAGGTAGAACTTTTAGGAATTTCAAAACTAGAATTTCAGAACACAAACGTAGTTATGACAACCAAAAATCAGATTCCAACTATTCAAATCATTTATTAGCAAACCAACACTTTTTCGATTCAAATTTTGAAATTTTGCATATAGAACCTAAATCCTTCTAATTAAATCTTTCAGAAGTACTAGAGATAAATAAAAACAAATATTCAGATAATCTTCTTAACGACCAACTTGATATTAACCATTCTCCCCTATTAAACCTTTTTACCTAGAAAAGTTCCTGTAGGATTGTTGTGAATGAGTTTCCAGGTAAACTTGTTAAATACTTCAGTTAATCCCATATTTAGACAAATTCATTTCATTTCCTTGTAAATAGATTATAATTTTATTGTTAAATATCCCTATAATTTAGAATTAATGCACTGTATGAATTGAAAATTTCTCATTATACCTCCATTCGTTTGAAAAAGCTACTGTGTTAGCGAAACGCGTCACTTTGAGGTTAAATATAATGTAGATTTAACAAAATAAAATTGTTTGATTTCATAACTTACTATGGATCTACATCAAGTATACTTTGGCAAGTTTATCTGAAACCGTGAAAGGAATGCAGTCGAAAACAATCGACATTGCCACATTTAACTATGAAAAAACTGCTTACTATGTAGTGATAATAATTAGAAAAGAGTCTTTTTATTATCAACAATATTAAAAATATGATTAAACGTTAATTTTATAATGTACTTGTTTCCATGGAGTTATTCTATTAAGTAACATTATTTTTTCAATTTATAAATATTTAAAGATGAACACTTTTCCAAATATGTTATGGGCTTTTTGAAGCTCTGGCAGCGTTGTACGAAAACCATAATGACCACACCCTCCGAATTACATAATTGGTGATTTGTATCGACCAGCTGACTTCTTATTGGCAAGCGCGTGCGTGAGATCTTCCCTCTCACTTCGTCAGTTGACTGATATTGATTTATCCAGTGGCGTTGTTGTCAGTTACCTTTGTATTTTCAGTTTTACTTCGTAAAATAGGTACCGTACGCCATTTGTACGTTTGACAGATAGGCGCCATGTTTTTCCCCGTCTCTTACCGATTCCGTATAGCTTCAGATAAACTTGCCAAACTATAAAACCCTCATCTATTCAATAAAAGTTTCCATTGTACTCATTACCCAAAAACATAAACCATACCGTATGCTCGACTTCGCTTGAACATAGTACAACATTATAAACTGTTCAATTGTTAGAACTGACCGAAGGTTTCTAAATTGATTAAAACTAGGTTTTTCTTAATAGTAATACATTTTCATTAAATAATATTGCTTATAGCCCGCTATCCACTCTAACTTCTGTATAGAGATTATTTTAGTTATGGGAACAATCATTCCGATTCTCAACTTAAATTGTCAAAATTTGGCGGTGCTGCGAGGGTCTTTTCAATTGATTTTGAGCAAATATTTATTTAATACAATTAGAATTCCATTTTCACAGCAAGCTTCAGTGGTGTCGTTGTTTTTGTCGTATTTTAATCCCAGGACTAGAACCCCTTTAGTAGTTATTCCCGATTTCAAACTCACGTTTGGGTTGGAATATTGAGGAGTGCATGCGTCTAGACAGGGCTCTTTGATATTGCGATTAAAGTACATAAATCCCGTTCTGATTGAAATCTTGAGGAGTGCCAGGCGGCTAGTTAGGACTCTGTGGTATTTTAATCCGAGGACCGAAAGTTCCTACAGCTTTCCCGAGTAATACTCCACCCGTTCCGAAAAATTTTCGGAAAAGTGCCAGGCATCCGGGGTCTTTCGACGTTTCAATCCAAGAACCGAAGAACCGAAACCCTTCCGTATTTTTTTGCCCAGACCCTTAATACATTATAATTTAATATTAATGGTTATCCTACATACCGGGTGTATTAAAAATGATTGAACATTTCGCTAGCAGTAACATAAAGGATCCGCTTTAGATATTTGAATATTGACAATGGATATCAACAATGGAAGGTTAAACTTGCTTTCACCGATTATTTTTCATTGTAGCACATATGCTTATAAACCTTTCTCGCCTATGTCCTGTCTGCTTCGTCTTTTATGAACCTTCAATTGATAGTTTGCTTATATTTCTGTGCTTTTTTTGTGGATACCAGGGTATTAATTTTTATCGAGGCGTTTTTTTTGTCAGCTCCAGATCTTGTTTATATAGCTGAATGTAATTCCAATATAACCTGAACGAACCTAGAGGTTTTTATTATTGTGTATCTGCAAATGGCTTCGATGAGGTTTCTGTTAAGAAGGACAGACAAGCATTTGTGTAAGTACTGATTGTTTTATTCATATTCACCCAAAAATACTGTTGTTTTTAATGATTTCGTATTTTTTTCGATACTACAATGATGGGTCTTCCCTTCAGATTTTTAACTTGAAATACCAAAGTTTGCCATGCTGCGTTCGTCTTTTCAATAGATTTTAAGCAAACATTTATTCAATATAATAATATGTGAAATTTGATTTTCACAGCAAGCTTCAGTGGTGTCGTTGTTGTATTTCAATCGGATGACTACAAACTTTTGAGTAGTAATTACCGATTTCAAACTCACGTTTCGGTTGCAATATTGAGAAGTGCAAGGGGTCTAGCCAGGGCTTTTTGGTATTTCAATTGGAGAACTAGAACCCCTAAGTAGTTATTCCCAATTTCAAACTCATGTTTCGGTTGGAATATTGAGGAGTGACGTTTCCAACTTAATAGTATTTGTTGCTTTGCAAAGTTTATCTAAATAGCTTAAATATTCAATTCTGTTATTGTTTAACGAGACGTTTAAGAGTTTACATAGGCAAAATGGTACGTACTCAAGCCGACAAAGTAGCAGCTATCTTGATAATTGGTGAATCTAGAAAGAATCTCCATGAAGCGGAACGTTTATTTAATAAGAGATAACAGATCGCCCTATCTCGGGAACTTATTTGAGGGAGCTTCTTCACAAGTTTGAAGCAACAGGTAGTGTTCAAGATGCCAAACGATCTGGTCGACCAACATTTAGTGATGATAAAGAAATTGATATAGTTGGTGAAATGGTAGTAAACACTACTTCTCCTTCCACTAAAGTTGCGTCTATCTGTGGAGTGAGTAAAATTACAGTACAGAGAGTGTTGGCTGAAAATAAATTTCATTCATACAAGTTAAAACTGGTGCACCCACATTACACAAAAACAATCTGTTTTAGTAACGAAAGTACTTTTTGCCTCAATGGAAATGTGAATACACAAAATGTAAGGTATTGGAGTGACACAAATCCTGACACCTCTCGTCAACAACATACCCAATTTCCAGAAAAAGTCAATGTTTGGGCAGGTATTTTGAGAAACCACATAGTTGGTCCTGTCTTCCCGAATTCAAATTCAGGCGGTGAAGTGTATCTGGAGATGTTACAAAATGCAATTGAGCCGTTAATTCTTGAAATTCTGGAAAATAATTCAGATGAATTCGGCCATCTGGAAGTAAAATTTCATCAAGATGGTGCTCCTCCACGTCGTTACCTGGATGAAGAATATCGAGGTAGATGGATCGGCCGGCGAGTTCCTATAGAATCTGACACCGTTAGATTTTTTCCTATGGGGGTACTTGAAATCCAAGGTTTATACTACGGCACCAGATATCATTGGCGTTTTGAAAGAAAGAATTATTGAATAATGCAATGCAATTTCAGCTGACACATTCGAACGAGTACGACAAGAGTTTACTAATGGGATACTGTCAGGAAGTAGACGGAGCACATTTCGAACACTTGCTATAAGAATCCTTTTTGATATTTGATTAATTGAATTTAAAAAAATAATTTCAATAATTTTGGTATTTATTCAATTTATCCGTCAAAATCAGTTTAAACTGAACAAAATTAATATGGCTATGTAGCCAATGCCTTTCAAACGAGTTATCACTTGCCATAAGGTCCTATTTAAAATTATTGGCCAGAGTGGCACTGTGACGTCATCGATTACTATTACGTCACCATTTGTAGAGAAGTTTACAACACTTAATTTTCACCCTCCAAATTTTATTAATGTAAGTGTAGCCGTTCAAAAGATACGAGGAGGGAGAGGACTTTTGAATGGCATTGTAGATTCCTATGGGTTCAGTCATTTACCCTGAGGGGTTGAAATGTGAGTGAAAAAACAGGATAAAGCTGATAAGTTCAGTACATTTTTTGGTAGTGTACGAAGAGCACATCATGCTTAAATATTGAATGCCTACAAAATAGCACCAAATTATAAAAGCAATAATCAGATTCTTGATTCATTATGTACATAGGTATTTCCAACAAATGAGAAAGGAGTTAAAAATATAAAATTTCCGAGAAACCTAAAATCATCTGAAATAAATAGAAGAAGATTGGAAAGTCTCAGAAATATAGAATGAATTTGTAGAGCCATTATTGTTACAATGTTACTAAAGGCTTAATCAGTCTAATACTAGTACCTACAAGAAATGGAAATTCACCAGTTATCATGTACCAATAACATTAGCCTTATCGATGTAAATTTTTGTCAGCACAAAACCCACTTTCTCAGCAGCTCAAGTTAAATTTAGCTATGAGGTCAGAAAATTACAGCACACAAAATGCAAAAAAAGACAAATTCCAACATATTGAAAATGATTTAACAACGACCAAAACCGAAGTCTGGAATTTTGTGGAAATATGGAAACTCAAATCAACCAGCATCCAAAATACAATACAATGTGTAGCTAATTGTAACTGACAGTTTATGGAAAAAAAATCATGTGGTAATTGCCCGAGTCATATGACTCCAGTTGTCAAAATCAGCAAAAATATTTCAATCACGTGTACAACATCCTGTTAACTAGATTCTCCTTATATATCATATTTAGCATTATCATTGTTTTTTTATTGTTTCATTCTACATTCTTCGCACCAAGAACTTGTTTGTCATCTTAGTTGAAGTAAAATTTCTTATCAAAGTACATTTTTCACTTGAAAAATCAACTGGCGCTGCGAGCAGGATACTGTTTGGGAAAAACCTTATTCTGTGCGGTAAAGACTTACATTTTCCATTAAGCAATCCAAAAGGTAGGTATACAAACTTTAAAAACTCCGGTGATGAAAACAGCAATAAATTCAAAGTTGTCGCAAACGATAACCGTGGTTCCAAAGATTCAGGGCGAATTGTATCAAACAGCTAAACTCGGTTTAATGATGGCTGACGTTTAGACTGATGTAATTGTTGATAATAAATACATCAATCAGCAACAGTCTAAGCATCAGTTATCATTAAACCGAGTTTAAGTGTTTCATACAACTCGCCCTCAGATTATTTTATTAGACAGTTGAAGGAATTAATTATTTTTGAAAATTGTTGTTCTCACTTATAAGCAAGTCGCATTCACCTCTGGGGTAATTAGCGACAAATATAATTTTATTTTGTGAAATCTACATTGTAATTAAACATGAAGTGACGCGTTTCGCTAACACAGTAGCTTTTTCAAACGTTCGAGGTATAATGAGAAACTTTCTATTTATACAGTGCCTTAATACTGAATTATGCGGAAATTTAACAATAAAATTATAATCTATTTACAAGGAAATGAGAAGAATTTGTCTAAATATGGAATTAACTAAAGAATTTAACAAGTTTACCTGGAAACTCATTCACAACCATCCTACAGGAATATTTCTAGGTAAAAAGTTATCCATTATTAAACCTTTTTACCTAGAAATATTCCTGTAGGATGGTTGTGAATGAGTTTCCAGGTAAACTTGTTAAATTCTTTAGTTAATTCCATATTTAGACAAATTCTTTCCATTTCCTTGTAAATAGATTATAATTTCCGTATAATTTAGTATTAAGGCACTGTATGAATGGAAAGTTTCTCATTATACCTCTAACGTTTGAAAAAGCTACTGTGTTAGCGAAACGCGTCACTTTATGTTTAATTACAACGTAGATTTTACAAAATAAAATTGTTTGATTTCATAACTTACTATGGATCTACATCAAGTAAAAGCCTCATCTATTCAACAAATATAATATACACTTTCTCACATATACAAATATACATAAAGATTATTTATAATTTTGTGAGTATGTTAATTTGGTTGAGAAATTTGAAAATATTTTGGTTATTAGACTTTTCGCCAAATACAAGTCCTAGATTGTCAGTCATGTTATAGTTTTGTCTTGATTGTCGAAACTTTGGGCATTCGATTAATGAATGTTTGACAGTGAGCTGTGTGTTGCATACTTCGCATTGTGGGGGTAAGCCTAGTGTGACCTATTTGTAGCCTTGTTAAGATATCTTCTGTCATAATGGGGGATCTTGGAATATTTTATGTGGATAAGTGCTTGCAGAATGGCGTATAGTTCTCCAGTGTATACGCTGCTTGTTTCGGGTAACTTAAATTGTAGTGTGCTGTTTTATATATTTACTGCTGCACCTACGCCATCAGTGGTTTTTGATGCGTCTGTATTTGCGAGGCAAAATTGTGAATAACTAGCAAGTTGAGAAATAAAGGCTTGTCTTATCAGGATATGGGGTGTTTCTAATTTGTTATATAAGCACAGAGAGGTGTTAGTGTAAGGAATCTTGATCGACCATGTGGGAGGGCATTTAATTTTGTTGGAGAGCATGGGTAGTTTGATTCGAAGACTTTGACTGGCTCTCACTTAGAAATGTTAAACTGCTTCCTTTTTCGTCGAATATTGGTTTTTGTAGCAATTTTGATCACGTTATTGGATGCTGGATTTGACTTGTATTGATGGATAGTGCGTAGGACGCAGTGAGATATTTTTCCCGGAGTTGTAGAGGGGGTTCTCCGGTTGCGCACTGTAGACTTTTCACTGGGATGGTATGAAATGCTCCTGTAGCTATTCTTAGTGCAGTGTCTGAGCTGATTTAGAACTGTTTTCTCAGATGTAGCGTGGTCTATAGAGCCGTAATCTATCTGTGAGCCGATAGGAGTTTTATATATATGCATTAGGCAGGTGAGGTCAGATTCCCGGGCTTAGCTTGACATTGTTTTCATAAGGTTTAGACCGTTTCGGTATGATTTCTTAACATGTAATATGTGTTGTTTCCAGCTGGATTTCTTGTCGAAAGTCATTCCAATAAATTCGATGTTATCAACATAGCTTAGAGGTATGTTTTGTTAAGCTTCAGTTCTGGGGAGATAGGATTATGTTTTTTGAAAAAAAATATGAATTTTTTCTTCTCAATTGGAAATTGCAGGCCTGTGAGCTCAGTCCAGTTTTGCATGCGGTTTGGAGTTTCTTAGATGCGTTTATGAATTGAGTGGAGGTTCTTACCTTTGGATAATATCACCAGGTCATCATCGTAAAATCAAACTCCAACTAGTTTGGAGTGCTGGTTTAGAATATTGTTGATGGCAATTATAAAAAGTTTTGACATAATGACAGATCCTTGGGAAGTAACGTTGCTAGGTTGTTTTAGGGATGAAGGGCTGTCTTGGTTCGGACTCGGAGAAAAGATTTTCTTAAAATTCATGTGTACATTTTTTATTTCTCCTCTGATACCTCATACATGAAGAGTTTCGATGATGTCATGACGCCATGTTGTATCAATCGCTTCTCTGATATTGATAAAGACCGCAACGCTGCTACATACCAAGGGCCGTAGCAATATGAATTTCTAATCAACACAA
>CAJUYG010001716.1:35360-63012 GCA_910591675.1 Galerucella calmariensis | reverse complement strand
CTGCATGAAATCAAATTTTTTGAGGTCCATTCACACTAGATATCTTTAGTGAAATGTGTAATACAATATTCCATTGTGTGACATCCTATCAATATGATGGTCTATTAGGGATGCTATTCAGCGGAGAAGTTTACCTATTAAAAACGGCTATTTATCGTTCGAAACAAGCCTCGAGAAAAATGTAATTGTGAGGCTGAAGAATCTTCAAATACCTAATTTTGGCTACATACAATATGAAAACGAACCCTGTATATTTTTTCATTCTCTACAATAATTCTGCTATGATAAACCATCTTCAGACTCAATTTTTAAGGATATTTTGAAAACCTTGGACCTTTTCTCCCAGCTCTTGGATTCAGAGTAGAGAGGAGTGAACTTAATGGTGAAATTAAACTGAGTCAAAAGCAGTATATCATATCTATTTTTTGGAAATTTGGCATATCAGATGCTGAGTCAATTGAAGCAGCACTAGATCCCAGTGTTGAATTTTCTACTGAAGGAAAACCTTTTGTGAATATGTACCATATATAGGATTGATTGGCTCATTAATATGCCTGTTGTAACGTGAAATCAACCTTTGCATCCGAATGTAGGTACTTACCCCACTTACGTTGGCGACATATCAACGAAGCTAGTTCGAGCTTTTGGACACAGAAGCAATGCTACTATCAATCACCAAGTTAAGAGCTGATCGGATGACCGATCTATGTCACAGGGTATTTCACTGGCCAGACTCCAGTCGGGGAAGGAAGGTTCGTATACTGGAAACGAACAATAAAAAATACAAGCTATATAACCTAAGGTGCCAGGTAAACAAACACCAGCTTAAACTACGTTGTATTATAAAATTTCTCGTCGACGATGCTTTTATTTGTGACATATTCAAAATGCCGTGAAGCATATTCCAGTTCAGTATGCAAAGTTAGAATTATAGTGGATGGTTTTTGACTTCAATTATATAAGTTTGGAAGTGAGAAAAGCCGAGAGCGTATATTATGATAATGATACTTAATATAAACTTCCCAATTGAGGCCCTTGTTTCCGAACTTTGCCCCCATAGTAAAAATTATGTATTTGTTCCTCATTTTCCAATTTATAACTGTGTCAATCCATCAGTTTTTCCAACCCCTTTATCCCCAATTCAACATTGGATATTAGCTCTTTGGATACAAATTCACCAATTATTTTTCATAAACTAGTTTGGTAGTATATCCCTCCATAATCTGTACCTACCGTTAACTACCAATATATTGCTTGCTTCTGTAATATATGCTTTCACTCTTTCTTCAACTGTGCTCACTAATTACTCACTATTTGCTTGCACTGCTTTAACTGTTATTAACTAACTGCACTAGCTTGCTCACCCCTACTTTATTGTACCGTTGCTTATATGCGTAGTACTGGAAAATTTTGCATGGTGCATAATAATATATTGTTTTGTCCCACTCGCACACTGTATATATTCATTTTCGTTGGTACCGATGGAATATTGAATTTATCACTATAACTATTTTGAAAACACTTTGTCCCTGTATATCCTGTAATATAAAAACCGATATACCTAATCAGTGTTTCCTTAATACCTCGTAACATAGCCGTCTAAGGGTTTATAGTTTTCTTTGGGAGTGTTGAATCGAACGAGACCCCTGGAATTTCCCGTAACCTTCTTCTGAGGCTTTTTGGAAATCTTGACGCTGAGGGTCAAGGAACAGTGTAGCAAACCACGTGAAAAATCTGGCGCCCGAGCATTTATTTATTTATTTTATTTTGCATCGAGGGTGTCCATAGTGACTTTTTCATGTAGCAGGAGCCACGTATAGGAGGAAAACACGTCACAGTATGTATATATGAATCCATTGCTACTGCAAGAAATTGTATTCTGCTTTATATGCCTTTTCACACAATCTTTCTTATTTCACTCTCATTTGTTTGAAACTCCCAGCTTGAGGGTGTTCAACCTCACTGACCATGTTTTGAAACTGTTTTTGTGTAATTATAGATGACATATGATGGACTTATTTTTGTAAAATTTCAACTATAAACAAAAAAATTGAACTAACGAACAAATAAAAGGTGAAGTCAATAAGTACAGGCCTGTTTGAAGCTAATCCACTTTATAGTGTTTTTAATGCTCCTACCTAATTTTCAATTTATACAAATATATACCCATTTCCAGAACAAAGTGTACAGTCAAAATTGAGGAGTACCTCGAATAATAAGTCGAGCACATACACGGACAGAGTGGCGGTAAGAATTCGGCTAGTAGGTACATATGAAAAGCCAATCGATGGAATTTTTCTTTCGAATTTGTGTTTAATTTGTCTGGAGTGAAAAAGTGGAGAGGGAAATATCCTTGAACTATACAAATGAGATTCTATATTAGGGATGGTTTGTTAGTGAATACCTAATCGAATCTATAGTCAAATCGACTTTTGCAAGGGAAAAAGTTTGGCGACTATAATTTAAAAAGTTGTACTACAGACCACTGTGAATATATATCTAAGGGAATTGTATTTTGTAAAGACCTCTGGAATTGTTAAGTGGAAGAAACAAAAAATAACCTGTTTAGGATGGAGCTTCGAAGGTGAATTACCATTTTCAACCAAATTTTCTTAGAAGAAAGAACCTTCAGAGTCTAAGTCTAACAAATGTTCTTCAATATCAGCTAATGTTTCTGTTGGTTTCGTTTTCTTAACATTATTATTATTTTATTGAGAAGATCGAAAATTGAACTCATTCGAATCAAAGTCTTGCACTTGGACTGGCATAAAGGAAATTATTGATGTATAGGTATACTATAACCAGCTTTTAACGATATAATAACATCAGGGATCATTATAATTCCTTTGTTGAATTATTTCTTTCTTAGTCCCCTATATCACAAAGACATGAGCGCCACCGTAGTGCTGGAATAAGTGATTTAGATGGAAAAAAACCACAATATATTTGAGGAGGTCACAGTGGAATATGCCAGGAAAACATCCTGCATTGCTAGAACGGGAATTCTAGTGGCGGGGTCCATATATTATTTCAGTTGATAACCTGTTTCACACTCAAACCCCGATGTTCCCAATTGGTATCAGAGTTTTACTCATACGAAATCCCTTGAGACCATTCCCCTCATAAAGTTTTCAACAGTCTATAGTTAGCGGCCTCTAGTCATTTTTCTCCGATGGCGATATTACTTTTATGTTTCACCTTATTAACAGGTAACTACCATAGATCAGAGTTGCTGATCCACCAGGATTGATAAATTGTCAAACTAAGCTTTTCAGATAGTTTTTCATCAACTGAAGTTGACAGACTGCAGGTGATAGTGAATGCGGACTTTGGTAGCACGACGTAATTTAACTATTGTTCAATTGAATCCCATTCAAATGTGATCCAAAAAATGTATTCTTCCAATTGATTTCCTACGATTATAATTGAAACGAGAGTCTCGATATTCTCTGTATGTATTTATTATGCTTGTTTGTTAATTTGTTGGGAAATTGAACCACAATATTCTTCGTATTTTCATTCCAACGTTTCGGGAGCGTTCTAGCTACCGTAATCAAGAATTTGTTTTTAAAATTCTTGGCCCCTACCTGACACCATACGAAAATATTCGACAACTATCCTGTCAGAAATATATACGTTATATGGTGTTTGAAAAAGTGTAAAATTAATAGGAATTTGAAACGAACTGCAATTCATGGTTTTTGACCGATAAAAAAGTTGGTCTAACCAAATCACGACATGTCCACAGCATGGAAGTAAGGGAGCAACAGTTTGATTGGTATTAAGACAAGTGTCAGTGCAGATAAGCAGAAGATCTCCTGAAGTTCCAGCAGCTACATTTACGTCAGCAATAGAACCATGAATTTTATATGCAAATCCGGATACCATTGAAAAAAATACTTGATGTGATGGTCAAATTATGAGTTATTGAACCTTTGAAAATACCTATACTAGTTGTTAGCCCATTGGTGATAGTGAAACTATCCGGAAAAATCGAAGTTTGCATAGACCCAAGCTGTTTCAACAGAATATCAAGCGTCGGCACCACTCACTGAATACGCTGAAGGAGATTGTAGCGAAAAAAACGCCAAACACTTTACACTCTTGGATTGTGGAAAGGGTTCCTGGAAAATACGGGTAGGCAGAAGAAACAGCGATACTTAACTTTTGCAATATCGTGGGGACGCTACTGCTATACGCGGATGCCATTCGAGCAAATTTTTGATGGATGTTCCAAATACAGAATGCTCCATGGATGATGTACTAGCTTATGATGAAACTGAAGGGCACTTGAGAACAAACACAAATAATCAGCAGCCTGAAAAATTCGGGTCTTGTATTAAACAAAGAAAAATGAATATTCAATGCACAAAAAAATCAGGTTTCGTGGACAAATTTTCACGAAAGATGGATTGGAATGCGATCCTGAAAAAATTTCGCCAATAATTAAAAAACAAAATACAATAACAAAGACTACATATCTGAATGACTATAAGCGAAGTATGTCTGCTTCGACCAAAAATCTAAGAATATATATCAGAATACAACATCAGTTGATACTAGCTTTAAGTCGATGAGCATAGTATTAAGGCAGCAATCACAGCCAGCTGCAACGAAATCCTCAACGATATGTCAACAGAGAGTGATCACAAACCGTTTGGAATAATATTCAAAAAACCAATATAAGATGCTCCAAAACGTTTTCAGAGAGTTATTATTATGTTATTGTAACGGGTCCAACTCAACATTAATTATTGAAGATATTTTTTAACGTTAACCATTTAATTTTAGTAAAGTAAATAGTTTTTGTTATTACGAATGTGAAAGAGATCCACCACTCACCTTGTTTATATTGCTCTGATACCATTCACTACTCCAGAAATAGTTCAGAATTATTCTACATCATTACCCTACTTTATTTGGTTGTGTTTATATTTTCTTACAAGTAACAAATATCTTATCAATCTTCAAGAGGCCTCTGACCTATTAAGTGAAGTTCAATGAACGAGAATATAACTACCTACATTTGTCCACGACCACCTAATAATATTTTACCTCCTAACAAAAGGTATATGGTACCCATATATCTACTAGAGTGAATTATGGTTCATAATACACTGGAGTGTATTATGATTTATAATTCACACCATGACAATTCAACACTCAAAACATTTCGTTACATAGGTGACTAGAAATGGGGGTACAATATGAAATAAACTATTAAATCTGTGTATTTTGTTCAGGAAATTTGTTTCTGAAATATATCGTATCGATAAAATATCGAAATTTTTAGTATTTATACTTTTCATAACGATATTTTCTAATATTAAGTATTTCAAATAGTAGTTTACCTAACCAGTGCGGAAAGTGATACTTTTCCGCACGCTTTTGCAGATGGCCGAACGACGCTTTTGCGAGTTCGGCCAGCAATCGCGTGTTAGGTACACTATTTTTTCTACTAGCATGCGTAAAAAGCCTCAAAAGTTAACATAAAGAACATTTCCTATTAAATACATATCAACAAATTAATTATTATCATTTGACATTCATTTGATGAGGCTTATACCAGAGCCATTAAAAAATGATTGAAAATAGGTTGTTTTTTTATTAAAAATCATAGCAGAATTAGAATAAGTTTATTAATTTTTCATTCATTTGGTAAGCTACTGAAATAAAAGAAGCGGCGAAATTAACGACTATAGGACTGCTGCCAGAAAAATCAAAAGATGTCTTCATATTAGAACTTCATGAACTGGAGGTAAGTTGACTTTTATTTAATAAAGAAATCAAGGGTCGTGGACAAAGTATAGTATTCCACTCGCAATTTATGGCCAATATTCACTCGGGTGACTTACGCCCCTCGCCTGCGGCTCGGGACGCAAACGTCACCCATTGTGAATAATGGCTATCATAAATTGCTCGTTTAATAATATACTATAATTGAGAAATGTATTTATTGTCAAAAAAAACAGCCATACATAATCAAAGAGCCAATTATTTGCAAGGGAGTTATTAAACTATCGTGGTAAATAGTAGCAACAGATTTCAAGGGGCCAAGAAAATGAAATTATTCTGATATACAACTAACTCCCTCAAATTGTAGGAATACTCCAAGAAATGAGGTGTAAGGCTCGCCAAAACAAAGACTAATGAGCCGCATCTTCAGAACAACATTGCCAATGCTGAGAGAGGATCTTGAACCGAGGATAGTAACTGAAGGGGAGGAGTTGTGAACTCTAGGAATGAAGCAAAAATTTCATGCTGATAGAAGTTCCAGACCACCGAACAAACTGTACTAACTACCAGATCTGGTTGTCATGTTGCCATTCTTGTCATGTGTGATCTCGACAGCGTTTAGATCTCCAGTAATTATTGTGTAATTTTTTTCTCATTAAGTCCGAACGTAGTGTGGTTTGAATCAATTGATTTGTTTTCACAATAATATTTATAACTTGGAAAATTGAAGAGATGGGGATGTAACGAAACCCTTTATGTCAATAACAGTATTTATAAATGTCATTAATATTGTCAATGATATACATATATATTACAGTAATGAAACATGTATTTTCATGAAGTTAAAAAATTGCTTAAAGTGCATTGAATCTCCTGTGTTGTTTCACGTTCTTGTTTGGAATTAGTTTGTGAATGAGCTTGTGGCCAAACTAAGCTTCGTTCCGATACTCTATATCTTCAGTGGGTATGTATTGTGCAATGTAGCGACCGAGTTCAGGCTTCCTGACGACAATAATTGGTATTTGTGTTGGGTCCATACTTTTAATCTAAATGCTGTTCAAAGGCAGAAAGGAATGTAATAAAACGATTGTTGGGAGACAAGGATAAACACAATAAAGTTTTGTGAGTGTTAGGGTTACAGAGAACAATTTTCGCAATATACAGGGTGATCATGTGAGAATGTAAAGTGCTGTATCTCGAAAACTATTCGTCGTACAGACTTGCGGCAATAAATAATACGACTAGAATGGTTGAAATGAAAATTATTATCAGGTTCCCAAGATGACCAAGAGGGGGCATAATCGCTATCCTACACAGTGACTTTCCACTGAAATACATCTAGTAATTCCACCGAAAAATATAGGTATGCTTTTCAAAACTGAGCTTCACTCAGGTATTTTTTGTTCGACAATTTTTGACGTATTAATGGAAATGAAATAGCTCTTACTCCCAAACGGCAGATCCTAACGATCTCGTTGGAAAAAGCATTCATTGCTCCATTAAACCCAGGCTACCTGAAATATAAATGCAATGATATGATTTTTTTCCATAAAAATTCAGTTAAATGATACCTCAATATGCTAGTGAAAACCGTATTCCGATATCTTATCTATAGCCTGAAAAATCAGAGGAAGAGAATTTTGTTATCATTATCAAATTTTGAGAAGATTACTACACCGGTATTCATCTTCATTTTTTTATCCGCTTACCTGGTAGATATTGAAATCCCTCATCTGGAAGAGAAAGTCTTGGAAGTATTGTAGATCACCTGACAGTTAAATGAATTAATTATAGGAAACTTATATACTATACAAAACCAATTTCAGTCCACAATGATGTGACTTAATTTCTCGAATAACAATTTTAGATATTCGTTAAGCTCAGACGAGAAAAATTTGAATGATTTTAACCAAAAACAAAAGTAGAAAACAATCACTGTAGGGTTCTGACTTGCCTTGTATTGTAATATAAACATGGATAATCATCTTGATAATTCGAGAGATTTCAATAATGGCGGAAATTTATTAGTCTTATTTTTCTGTGCTTGCTCAAGACCATATAAACTTCCATTTAACTCACATACACGACCGGATTTATCGTCAAATCCTTCAGGCTGATACATGCAAGAAAGCACATTGAAAGTGATTGATTTCATTTTTTTGAAACTGCTGGACAGAATATCAATTTGACAGAAACATGGCGTGCAACAGTGCTGAATGTTTCAAAGTAGTCGATTCCTCATCTTTGTTCAAAACCTCTAACAACAAGTTTTGCCCTTAACTCCCCACCATGAGTCTTCCGTAAAATCCAACGACATGTCTACGGTGGAAAAAATTAACCTTTACCCTGACGTCAGTAACAATGAACAGTAGAAAACACAATCTTTATATACAAGTAGAAACGGTGAATGTTTTCCATCACGTAACTGTTACGTCAGCAACAATATTCATATGAATCAAATCAAAACTTCTGTCAACTCAATAGAAATAAACGTTATGACTAATATTCCAAATGTCGGGCTTTTACGAATTGGCAACTAAACAAGAAATTTAATTTTCTGATTGTAATTATCTGGTTAACATCTCGACATGTTTATTAAAACCATCGATATACTGGGTGAATAAGTTACAAAATCCAAAATTAATATCAACCATACTGGCTTATTAGTGGAAAGCTAATCTTTGTAAGATATCTCGGATTTTATATAAGGATTTACAATTGGTAGTTCATAAAAATGACATAATATCTAGTCCACTGACTCTAAAATTTTTAAAATTACACTTTCTAAACTGATTATATTGGAATGTTTTTTTTGGATGAGCTATAGATTGTAAATAGAAGATTCCTACACAGCTTGAAGGTCGACGTTTCGGTGAATATACCATTGAAACACAGACGAATAATAGAAAATTTTCAAGTGGAACCCAAGGCCCCATATATCTTATTGGTGCCTGATCGTTTACATCAGCAGTTATTAACAAATAAGTAAAAGAAAACTACAAAAATAATAATGATTATTTATTGCTTCTGAAACACATGTTTACAGCAATGAGTACAAGGGAGTTATATGTTATTCATATTACAAATTTGTCTTCAAAGTTCATCCGTTTCGGAATCTGAGCTGTCCTCACCAGTATTTATTATCACTGGTTCAATTTGTAATTCCACTAAATTTTGTTCTCGAGTAAACCAGTCTTCGATTATTTTTTCGGTATGCCTGACACAATTATCCCAAATATTTGCATTACAATTTTCCAATGCTTCCTTCCACATACTCAAGACCCTTTCATCACCGTATCCGTCTCTGCCAATATATTTATTATAATATGTTTTGCAGTGGGCCCAAATAAGCTCAATGGCATTAAACTCACAATGGTAGGGTGGTAGCCTCAAAACTTCATGACCATGTTTTCGGAACAACTCATCAATGACATATACATTTTCTTTCCAGTTCATTTTAGCAATTTGTAGTAGTTCAGGTCTTGAGAGGTTTTCATTAAAGACAACATTGTTGGCTTTCAACCAAGTGATAATTTCATTTTTTTTCGATGAAGTGGAAGGTTGCTTTTCTTCTAGTATACTATGATAAGGCGCATTGTCCATTATTATTAACGACGGTTCTTCTAAATTCGGAATTAACTGTGTCAAAACCCACTTTGTAAATATTTCACCGTTCATTTCACCGTGGTAATCTGACGACGATGATTTAGAGGAAAACACTAAACTGGCATCTTCCACAAATCCTTTGGATGAACCAGCATGAACAATAATAAAACGTTTACCGTCGTATCCTCCTGGTTTACGTACACTTTTGACATTACTGTCCTGCCAAGAAGTTAATTTGGTTCCTTTGGCATATATCCATGTTTCATCTAAAAATATGGTTTGTCTTGAAAATACACCATCACGATTTTCTCTATATTTGCGAAGAAAACATGCTCTTTGGCTAGCAATATTTGATCGTTTTATTAATGCTCTTCTATTGTCTTCCTTTGTATATTTAAATCCCAAATGTTTTAATAACACCAATAAGGAGGTATTTCCAATAGAAAATTTCCTTATTTTTCAGTTCCTCATTTATGGTTTTGACAGTAACATGTTTCCCTAAAAAAATAAAAAGTTTAAAACTATCATTACCTCAAACTAAACAGAATTTTGTTTTATATTTACTTCATACTAAACTGGAATACACAATAATTTTGATGTTCAGATTTTTTTATAATTTATACCAAATAATTTATAGAACCCCATGTATGTGACATCAACAAATTTAAATTAGTAAACCTAATCGTGAAAAATGTCATCTACACTCAGACCCAACAAATTGGTAAACATTTACTAACAGTGCCCAACTTGGAAACCAGCACATGTAGCAGCTATAATGTATCACATTCAAATTAAAAATATGCACAACTTCTGTATTCAAAAACTTTTATTACTCAGAACCTCTATGATCAAACTACTGGTTTTTCTAAGATTTTTATATACCACGCCAAAGCTGATGGTGAAAAATCACACTATATAGATAATACTACATGCAAAATCTTAATTATTAGGTACCTACTATGATCTCACTTCTTTTGTATTTAAAGTGTAAGCTGACTGTAATCTTAAGAACATGGGAAGATGTATTATTGTTTCACATGTTTCTTTACTTACTTTGTTCATACATGTTATATAAGGTATTCCGTACTGCCATTTTGGTTCCCTCGGGTAGATCCTCTGTTTTTGGTTTTAATCGAGGTGTATAGCTAGGTGATGTTGGGAGTGTTGAAGTATTTCCCTTTCTCTTATTAAGGGAACATACAGTTTTAACTGATATTTTCAGTGCAGTTGCCACTCTCTGAAATATAATATTAAATAGAAATGTCCTTAACTAGATGTTAAAGTATAATACCTCCTTAACAGATGAGATAGGTTGAAAAGGTCCTCCGTTGTTTTTTTCCATCTCAAAATATTCAATTAAATTTTTAACAAACTCCTGTGCTCGTGAATTAAGCCGATTTCCAGGCATCTTCTGAAAATAACTGTTGGTTAATATACTGTTACAAGTACAATCAGACACTTGATTCATGCAGCTTTGAAAATTCTACAGAGATTTACAAATTGTGGAGTATTATAAATACTATTTACCATCTTGTTACCTCCTTTCTGTTCCTCTTAATGGCCACAGAAGGGGAGCTAGCCTAATTTAAAGGTAATAAAAGGTTTATCCCGGATTTCTCGGTGCGGAGAGGGGTTGGGTAAAATTGAACGTACCTCTAACAAGGGGATACTCGATGGTCTCTGCTGTGATTCGGGTAAAGGAGCAAATGAACTACTCGATAGGTTGGATGATCTATTTTCTAACTAAAACATATGGTTCTGTTCTTTGTGGTCGAACAGACAACTGACTGACACTAATGACAGCGCTTGGCTTGCCTTTTTACCTCTAGAGAATCTCGATAATATGAAAATGGAAAACTTAAAACTATATCTGGAAAGGGTCCGCAAAAGTATACTTCTGGGATTACATATATTTCCATGTAAGTACTGTATTATACTTCTAATATATTGTTTGGAAGGTGATATTTACCTTGATATAATTATATTTAACTTATAACTATTATAATCTGAACATGAACATCTGTTTTAGATACTAAACTACAGCTATGGTTAGCCAGTATAGGACGGACTCTACAAGATATACTATTACTACAACTAGATATACTTGACTCAGTTAATGGACAACTTTATATAACAAAACCTGGATGTAGTTTAGGTGAACTGTCTGGTAAGGTTCACTTCGTAAGAGTTGATAAGTTTTATTGTCACTAATTAGCCGGTACAGAAAGGATGAGGTCTAGATTATTGACACCGAACAATCTACAAATTGGAAAGGTCTTACTTGTGTTATTTGTGTTCACTAATGGTTTGTAGTCCTGGGAGTGTCCCCTTCAGATGTTACTCTGCTCCGTACTTATAGTAGTCAGCTGGAAGGTAGTAGCCGCTGGAAGTACCAGACTGTAGCGTACAGGAGTGGACAGCAATCAGTAGGCTATACAATTAACACCCAAGTACTTATTCTTGAGGGAAAATGAACCAGGTATCCCAAGTTAAGAGCCAAATGAAGATGGGGGTCAAAACGGACAACAAGAAGAAAGCCAAATAAAAGAAAAAAAAGGTCTGAAAAGAAAATATAGAAGACTAGTACTGGTGATTGAGTCACAGTTGTTATCGGATAGATTACTTACCCCAGGTGGTGAGTGACCTTCTAGTGGTGTATTTTTGTAAAATCAGGAACTAAATCCATGGATACATGCTCCCTGTACAACAATTTGTATAAGAGAATCCCTGATTATTTACTTTTTTCCAAATCACAAAGCCGTATTGAACGTAGGTTGAGCAACCTTCTAGACTAGGAAAAAGCACAATACAAAATGGTGGTTTCAAACCAGTGACCTATGTCATTGGCCTTGAAAAATGATAAGAGGTCTTTCACCTATTAAGCTGGGTTCAAGGTCAAATGGCTAACTGATGACCCAAATACTCAAGACACATGTGTAGTTTGAAAAAGACTCTCACCAAATTTAACCTAAGAACTAATTATTGATGTCAATTAACAAAGATAAATATTTACATTTTATTATTACTAATTATTATTGTGACGATAAATATTATCAAGGTACCAAATAAATCTTTTATGCATTCAAGTTACAGTTCATACTTATTTATTTTTATTTTTGCAGGGCGAACCGTAACAATCTATAAGTAGTAAAAAGAGCATTTTAATATACCCGTCCCACGGTAATTTAGGTATTATGAAATGTCAAAAATTTACAAGTTGATAATGAATTATATTCGTACTTACCAATGTCAAATGGAATAAAAAGTTAAATTAGTCCTAACAAGAACTGATTTTCACAATAAATACACTTTCAATCCAAAAATTCGCTAAAAACAAGACAGCAAATCAATCTCGCATAACCTCAAATGCGGTAATGTCAAATTCAACTTTTAGTACGAGCAGTTATTCACGTTACGTCTATAATATCGTTGTCTCTTTTTACGATTATTACGGCAGATTTAAATAATTTATAACGTATGTCTTGCTGTTGGTCTTGTGAAGAAGACAATCGATCGTATGTTGCTATGTTTGATTTATATCGACAGAAAAAGATAGTATGTAGAAAATATGTGTTGTATGAATCGTAGATTGGGTCACGTGATGGAAAACATTCACCGTTTCTACTTGTACCTCATCCTTTTCTACTGACAGTGAAAACACATCATACAATATACGTACACATGTCTTTCAAGCAATGACATACGTTGTTTTGTAACTCTTATTATTACTTCCAAATGTTGAAAAGAGATAGCACCAAATACGATAAGTCGGTTGTATTTATAAAAAAATATTTTGACCTTATGACAACTGTTATTATTTTTATACATCAAGTTTTGTTCAACACGTTTCATCATTTGCATTCAGATAAATTCTATAAAATCGGTTTTTTTTGGAACCTCCAATTTGCTTTTTCTATTTTACCCTATAGTTCATTTGAAAACCAGGAGGAGTAATTTAAAAAGCCTTACCCACACCACTAAAAGTTACCAGATTAGTTACTGAAGGGTGTGTTCCGAAAACGTAATCAACAGTCGTGTTCCAAATATATTAATTGTTGAATAGATGAGGCTTTTACTTGATGTAGATCCATAGTAAGTTATGAAATCAAACAATTTTATTTTGTAAAATCTACATTGTAATTAAACATAAAGTGACGCGTTCCGCTAACACAGTAGCTTTTTCAAACGTTTGAAGTAGCAAGTACCTAATTCAGGCTCTGCTGGAACGCTTTTTTGATACTGCGCAGACTCAATATGTCCATAACAGTTAGGAACTTACTACGGGAACAAACCTATTAAACACTACGAAACAATATTTTTATTTAACTTTCATTTCCACGATATTATTTTCTGTTTTCTTTGTTCACCGTAATACTTTAAATAAGGATAAGAGCAAAGTCTATATATTCCAATAAGTCCGGTCACTCCTTTGTTCGTCGGAAAACGCCAACATTTTTTGCGGGGAGTCGTAAATCATGTGCGACACCTGTTTTTGCTAGTCATTTGGTAGCATACGAGGTGACAGACGGTGAATTCATTTGTGAAGGAATTTACCGGGTGCAATTAGAAAATATGTTGAATTTATTCTGGTTTTGGGAAATATTGGCAATATGAACGAACTATTCTCTGGCGTCTTAACGGCGAATATAATTTGAAAAAATAAGACGTATAATTTAGTAGATTACTTAGGATTATAAATTAAAAATATTTTGGAACATACAGGGTGCTCCAAAAAAGCGTGCCGTATCAAAGTTAGGTTCCTTTAGATGGAACACCCTGTATTTTATCACATTTTTGAATTGTACTATTAAAAATAATGTAAGTTCATTAACATTTCCCCATACCTATCTAGTTCAGTTTCCAGGATAAATCGATTCTACATAATTTGTAGACCCTCCGAAAAAATACAATAACTTCAAAATAAAAACGAATAACCACATTTGCTTAACACCATCTCACTAGAAGCTTTTAATATTCCGTTTCCAATATTTACTGGTATGCTATCGTATACAGGGTGTTTTTAATATGACAGTATAACACTAACCATTTAATACATAAACTTCTGGCTTAATTTAAATGGAACACCCTGTATCTGTTGGGTCTGTTGAACGTGGAAATTTATCATCTTTCAGTTGGTATTAGGGTTGCCTATATCTAACTCTGATAGTTCTCGAGAAATTTTGAGTTTGTTTTTTTAATATTTAATTATTTGCTGACATCTAGACACCTATGACATGATTCTCAGATGGAAAGTTTTTAGAAATTTAAAATTTGTTGTTTTGACAGTGAGTGCTTAGTTGTATGATTTATTATTGATAAATTGAAGGTCTTTTAAATCAGAATTTTATTAAGGATAAGTACACTATTTCTGTGCATACAGATACAATAAGCTTTAAAATTATAAAAAAATAACTAGGTACAATAAAATTAAAAAAAGGTGTTCAAAGTGACCCCATCTTGTTGGATACAAATTTGAACTCTTTTTAAAAAAAATTTATTGTTCACTTTCTTTAATATTTCTGGTGTTACTGTTGGAAAGGCTCTCATTATCCTATCCTTCATGTTCTCAGGAGTGGTTTGCTTTGTATTGTAGAGAATACTTTTTATGTAACCACAAAGGAAATAGTCTAATTGGCGGCCAAAGATAAGGACCCCCTCGCCCAATCCATTTTTGTGGAAAAATATTGTTCAGGTAACGCCGGACAAATATACTGTAATCAACAGACGCACCATCCACTGTCAAAATAACAAATTTCAAATTTGTAAAAACTTTCCATCGGAGAATCATGTCATAGGTAACTAGATGTCAGCAAATAGTTGAATATTAAAAAACAAATTTAAAATTTCTCGAGAACTATCAGAGTTAGATATAGGCAACCCTGATACCAACTGAAAGGTGATAAATTTCCACGTTCAACAGACCCAACAGATACAGGGTGTTCCATTTAAATTAAGCCAGAAATTTATGTATTAAATGGTTAGTGTTATACTGTCATATTAAAAACACCCTGTATACGTTAGCATACCAGTAAATATTGGAAACGGAATGTTAAAAGCTTCCACTGAGATGGTGTAAAGCAAATGTGGTTATTCGTTTTTATTTTGAAGTTATTGTATTTTTTCGGAGGGTCTACAAATTATGTAAAATCGATTTATCCTGGAAACTGAACAAGATAGGTATAGGGAAATAATAATGAACTTACATTATTTTCAATAGTACAATTTAAAAATGTGATAAAATACAGGGTGTTCCATTTAAAGGAACATAACTTTGATACGGCACGCTTTTTTGGAGCACCCTGTATATTCCAAAATATTTTTAAATCATAGTCCTAAGTAATCTACTTAATTCTACGTCTTATTTTTTCTAATTATATTTGCCGTTAAGACGCCAGAGAATAGTTCGTTCATAGTGCCCCACCCTGTATATAAATTATATGTCAAAAATAGCTAACATTATTGCTAAGTAACTTTTTAGGAATTTTGTTTCAACCGAGAAATGGAAGGAAAAAAATCATAAACATAGACTTCAATAACGTATATCCGAGCGTATATCTGATAATACTTAATAACGAATACAGAATGATCAGCGAATGAACATTTGTGTTGATATAATCATTATAAAAGAAATAACACAGTTTAACATCCACATGGGACAAAACGAATACAAATGAACAATTATTCAGGTCAAGTCCATTTGGAGTGTACTCTGTAGCGTTATATTGAATAAATAAATGAAAATAATGAAATATTAACAAACAAATAAGTATTATGTACATTCTTAAAAATTAATAAATACTTGAATAGTTATAAATTTTTCAAGATTTCCAATTTAGGATGTTCTTTATTTTTTCCAAAGGTGTATAATAGATTCGCACCCTTGTATATAAGGACAGCAGGTATTCCCATGAGAAGTTTGGGCAAGGATGCGAAAATGCGATAGTAGACAACTTGGTCTTCAAGTTCATTCCTATTCCTACATCATCCTGCACACATGAATCATTGAAATTTTCAGTGAATATATTTTCTAAAGAAATCAGATATTCACTGAAAATTTTTGGAGGAACTGTCAATCCTCGAAACCGTCCCTGCTTACTACCTCCATAGACTTTTTTTTTCTCAGAATGATGTGGATTGGTCACAACCTTCCTTATTGCAAAAGTTTAGGCAAATATCGCATTTGTGTTTAACAAAACACTTTTGCAAAAAATATCTACCCACATAAACCAGGGCATTTCCTTCTGTGGACAAATCCTGATAGTCTTTCCTTTTTATGTCCAATTAATTTTGCATTGTTTTGTTCATTTTTTTACTATATTATTATCAACTCATGGAGGTGCGTAATTTTAATAATTAATAATATTTAATATTTCTAGATTTGTTCCAAATTATGTACCAGCTACTGAAATTTTCAAGTCAAAAACTCACCTTTCAGGATCCTTAGGAAGACAAAAAAATGATAATTGTTTATGAATTGCAGTATTGTTTCTACACGAATCCACTCAACAATAATTTCCATAAGAAGGCATCGCACACAATAAAAAACACAGCAGATAACGTTCGCACAAATTAAAATTCAAGATCACTTTCTTGGGCGCACCCGATACAACGCTCTGCTACACCACCGTGTAAGTCGAATAGAACTGAAAAATCAATAAATCCCACATCTGATGTGGGTTTTGCCAGTGAGACGGTGGGTGTCGGTAGGAGGGGGATTCTCGCGTCGTCAAGAGAGTGGCCGGACTCATTGGAATATATAGACTTTGATAAGAGATACTTTTGTTACCTAACAGATCTGAAAACATGATTGCTAACAACGTTTCTCTTCTGTCAGGTGTCATATACTGATCCAGTTCTATAGGGAAAAATCACGCACCGCGAGATGGCGCTGCGAATGACAAGATGTCGGATTGAGGTGTGAACAACAAATATTCTGTCATTTTATTCTCATTCATTAGTCATTACGCTCTGATTCTTCTGTTGAAATTGGCTTCGTTTTCGAAATTTTAGTGTTGTATTGCTGGATTTGTGTTATTAGATATATCTATTAATAACGCCGTTCGGTTCATCGTTGGAGTTGGCAGTTCAGTTCAGTTGAAGTTAAACTAAAGGCATCACACATTAAAAGTGAATGGACGTTTTCGGCCAATTAAGGAAGGTGACTGGTGAGAGGGTTTTCAAGGCTGGTCACATAATTTTATGTGGAATTGACGGTTCCAATGGGAAAGTTATTGAAAGCTTATGTATGAGATCCTCAACAATATTACAATCCCCACATGAAATTACCATAAAACTCAATGAGTCCTGGATTTGTCAATGTTCGATGATTAGCCTAATGGGCTTATTCTGTACAAGTATCCGTAACAGCTGTAAATTTAACATCGATGTAGTTAAAGTCGCAGAAATAAATAATAAACGAATAAAAAAAATAATGTAAAAAAGTTATTGTTTCATAATATAAGCAAGGGTATGTAACCGATGTTGAATAAATTAATAATATAAAAAGGTTATTGTTCCATTATATAAGCAAGGGTATGTATGGTTTTGCACAATAATTAAATAGGTGGAAGATTTCATGCAATAATAATAACAAATTTTGGTTTTTATATATCATCAAATATATTTTATGCAGAATATGAATAAACAAACATTTTTTAGTACAAATTGACTTAATGGAAAAATGTAATATAAATACATCAGTGATAATAAATACCAAATGATGAAATAAAACAATTCAATTAGTTAAAATCTACATTATATTAAACTTAAAGTCGGACGTGTTGGCTAACACAGTAGCTTTCTCAAACAAGTAGTATATATATATCTATCACTTTGTTGGACACACCTGAAAAGAAATAAGTATGTAATGAAACGCATTACGAATAGGTATATACCAAAACAGGATAACATTTAGGATTCATTAATCAAGAAATAGGTGGAATATATATATTACCTGTGAAATGGCCAAGCTTTTCATCTCTATTGAGAATTTGTAGAAGTTCAAAGAAATCACAGAAGAAGAAGAAGTTTGTGTAGATTTATCCTCATTGAACACATGGGTAAGTGGCGCGGAGTATGATAGGAGGTTTTTGGATATATAGTTGAACTTGTTTCACCAGGATTTATCACATAATCATGTTCATTCCCATCCAAATGTAGAGTATCATCATGTTTTCTTGATAACTGTAACTTCACTTGCTCATTTTCATCTGAATGCTGCTCCAACTCCATTTCCTTTGATTTTTGTCTTAGCCTGAAATAAATCAAATATGTAATGAAAGTAAATGTTTTGAGTTCTTCCTTACCAATGTCGGCCACTTCTATCCGTAATTTTTTTATGTTGATGTTGATAATTAGTCACTGGAAGGTTGTGGCTAGGAAAGGATCCATTTTTCAAATGCTTCCCCTGTGTTGTCGAGGAAACTATCCATTGAATAATAAAAAAATATAAATATAAATATAATAAAAATATAATATAAATAGCAAAAACAATTTCACCAAAATGCAAATTATATTTTAAACTGATCGAGAAATATAAGTGTCACTTTTGACATTTCGTTCATTCCGAAGAAATTTAAATTATTTCATTCAAAATTTAATACGATCGCGCAAAAAATGGTATAAGCATCTCGATCGTTAAGGATAATACCGGTCTCCAGCAAAATTGGAGGCTTCGCTACGCTTGCCTCCAAACATAGCTGTCGACCGATAAACAACTTTTACCGTTTTTAAAACTAAATATACTATTTATATTGTTCTGTTCGGTTCTGTTCATTAGAAAAATAAAAATCTTCTCATTTTTTTTGTTCCTTTTGTGTAATGAATGGAGGAATATATTATTTAGGACCACTCAAGTATATGTAGGACTAAGACGTCGGTAAGTAATTCACTTACTGACGTCTGAACGGTAAGTAAATCACGTACCGACGTGTTAGACTTAGAAACCAGTAAACACAACCTACCGTCCTGACAACCGATGCTGTAAATAAACAAAAAAGATCGATCGCGCAAAAAATACATTCAGCATATACAGATTGTAGCAAGAATAAGTTTACAAATAAATTATGACAAGAGAGATATCGCTGGAAAGGACATAACGTCCAGTATATGAAATATTGAATGGGTGGAAAAATTAAGTACTAATATTTTCGATAGTTCTTAGGGCGGTTTTTGCACCCATTTTGTGATCAAAATTCTTTTAGCCCAGGCGCATTATAAATTTTTTCGCATATACAGGGTGGAGGAATACAAAGCTATGACAAATGACATATCGTTGAAGAGAACATATCGTCAAACATGCATTTCAATTTCTTCATACAGAGTTCAGCGGAAGTTAGTGTGAGAATAAATCACAACAAGTAACTTTATATGCATGCGCGTTATTCCCGGTGAATTAAAAGTAACATTCGATTTGCCTTTGGAGTGTTTTGAAGTGTGAGGAAGTGTTTTGAAAAATTTTGAATGTCTCTCGCAACGCACGTACGTCGCCCATTCATCTCACGTACGTCGCACATACGTCTCACGTACTCGCTTATACGTCTTTTGAACGTCTCTCGTACGTCACACGCACGTCTCTTGTACGTCTCACACACCTCTCATGCACGTCTCCCGCATATCTCACATAAAATGAAATTACAGTTACGGTAAACTTTATGTCATAACAATATTCACAAGGACTATGTTGGCTCGATTTTTTTTTATTTCAGATTGATAGTACATACGGTTCTCGAGTTATGAGCGAAACACTGTGGCTTGCTTATTTTACATGAGACCCAAGGTAAAATAAGTAACAGGTGTCATCAACAGCCTGAGAAATTTATAGATATGACAAAATTTTTTATCGCATTCAGATCTTGTGGATAAGAAATTTTTTCAAGTCTTTGTATTTCATTTGCTCCAAAAAACATCTTGCAGGTTTTATTCACGCAACCAAAGGCCTTTTTTGCATCAATGAAGCTGTATCTCTGCTTCTTGAGGTGGACTATCGATCTGTGGATCAAAACGACTGATATAAGAATTTACTCATCATTCTAAATCAAAAGAGCGAGACAAGCAGGTTCCGCTGCTATTATAAGGTAGAATGTCACAAAGTCATGCCAAGAGATCCTTAAAAAATGTTACCTGTCAAACGTGACCTATCAAATATTTTGACAATTGGCCATCCCCCAAATTTTGATAATTGCCCTACCCTAATTTCAGCCCACCCTAAATTTTAGACAACTGGTCCACCTCCAAATCGAGACGGTCCACCTTCGACGCTTGACGTGAGACGAGACGTTCAAAGTTACACGTGACGCTTGTCCTGACGTTTGCATATGACGTTTCGTATACTAGAAGTAAGGTCTTTTCGACGATATGTTACTTGTCTTCATTAGCTTCTCCTTTGTACTTCAATCTTTTGCGGAACTCTGTATATGCTAAAAGAATTTTAAATGAAATCCTGCTTGAATGTAATGTTATTTAATAGGTACTATTGGAATGTGTTACTGATGATTGCAAGATCCTGTCATGTGGAAATTACATCCTTGTAGCTTTTCAGTTTAATATATGAATTCTTATATAGGGTGTTTTAAAAAATGAAATGTAAAATATCATCTATTTCTTGTATGGCTTTTTCATTGCACATCAATTCTGTTTTACTCTGTAAAGGTTAAAAGAATTTTTCGTATACATGACGACTCAACCTTCTCAATGTTATATCACGTTACTCTAATTTTACTATACTTTATTTATTATTGTGGAATATTGTTTCGAATACTCGAATTTGAGATCTTTCAGACGATTTAGTCTTGTGTTGATTAGATTCCTCCTTGCACATTAACACATATATGTGAAAATAGTGTTTCGTTTAATGAATGCTAAGCTCAACTACATGTCACCCCAGTATGTGAATATGATATTATTGGAATTTGTTTTGGCTGACAAGGGTGATAGATTGATACTATTATAACGCCTTACAAAGTCTTTGAAACTGGAAGAACAAAGACCGTTCACTAAAGAGCAACTATATTATAATATATTTTCATCCCTTTAATTTCAGGTGGAAGACCCTGAAACTGCTATAATGCGCCATGGGCGGACATTGGAATTTAGACAGGATAAATTAACTCCAATGTTAAAATGTCATATACCTGGAAATGTTATTGTCACTTTGACGATAAAAAAGGTGCATCCTTTTTTATCGCGATAAAAACTCCTTTTCCTCAATATCTAGTAAGCGTACTTCACTTTTACACAATAACAAAGAGTAGCAAGTTTGGTAACTTATAATTTCAATATTCTGTCGTTAATTTATCTTGCCAAAAAACACTCGAGCTTTTCTTTTATCAGATAAATTTATCTTCAACTCAAAGTTTTGCCAATCACTGAATTTGCTCGAAAAACTGACATTAGAAAAAATTTTATCATGTCAGTTTTTCTCGTAAAATTAGTGATTGGCAAAACTGTTTCGTAAATTTATCCGATAACAAAAAGCTCTTGTGTTTTCACTGTTGATAAATCAATTGTCTCAATTCTCCAAAAGCGGATAAATATGGACAATAAGTAGGATCGTTGATTGAGGAGTCAATCAACGGTAGGATATTCAAACGAGGGAACCTGAAACTTGAACATAAAAACTAAGCGCACACACTACCTCACTACCTTAACCCTAGAATACTGGACATTCGGAAAATTTCCGACGCGCGTATAAAGTTGATAAGGTTCGAGTACTTCCGGGCTATGCACCGCCGGGTGCTCCTAGCTATTTTCCAAATTAGTCAATAGCTAGCCAGTCGTGCGTGCCTTTGTCGTATTTCTTACCGCTAAGTGACATATTTCGCGGGCTCGTCATGAATTTGAAAAATGTGAAACGAGAGTGTCAAAATAAAAAGCGAAAAATCTGTTTTCACTGCCCCAGTAATAAAAGACGCATGACTACTACATACTGTAACCAGTGCGAGCAAGCCATATGTGGTGACCACCGTGGAAATATATGTACTGCATGTGCAACTGTTTAAGATTTTACTTCCTTAAAACCATTTTCTCACAATACTGTATATTATAAAACTTTTGTAGATTCTTTTGCAATAAAATCTTTTTTTAAATTAAGTGTTTTATTATAGTATGTACAAAAAGTACGAGGAGTAATAAACCCTAATTAAGTATGCAAAACCTTTACGGGGATCACCATGAAATTTTTGATAAATCTCTTACTTTAAATTACATTTCTTCCGTAAATCTAAAAACCAGGTAGATCGACCCCGTATTTGTTCCAGTTGTAGCAAAGTTTAGGGTTTCTTCATTGTTAAAGGATTAGCAGATAAGCAATAACGCAATGCAGTGGTGTGTATTTTGGGAAAAAAATACGTTTTAAATTATAATATAATAAAAAATGAAAAGAAATAATTATTGGAATACATTTATTACTTACATTTTATTCTATATCCGACTCGGAAGAGGAAGAATCGTTGTTGACATTAATAATAATAGGGTCGATTAAATCATCACAAATATTGTCAATTTTCCACATATTTGCCTCTACTTTGATAACATGCTCGATACAGTTTGTCCAATTTTCCTTACTAACATGACTTACAGCACTCTCAAACAATTTCACAACATCGTTTATTTTAAAAGTAGTATTTTTTTCCAACTTCCCCCTTTACCTGAGCCCATATTAATTCTATGGGATTAAGTTCACAATGATAAGGGGAAAGTCGAAGAACTGATATACCACGAGAAGAAGCCATTTCTTCTACAATGTAGGTTTTGTATTTATTCTTGTTCATTTTTGCAATTCTGTAAAGTTCTTTCCTTAGTGGATCTTTTGGAAACTTAATATTTTTCGAAATAAGCCACTCCAAAAGCTCTGCTTTACGCCAACGACTTGTGGGCAATGCTTCTCGTAACCGTGAATGGTAACTTGCGTTGTCCATAACAATAACAGCCCCTTTTGGAATCAGATCCAACATTTGAACAAACCATTCCTCGAAGACATCCCCATTCATATCTTCGTGATAGTCCCCCGTGCGTTTTGAAATAAAAGTTAATAATCCACCATCAACAAAACCTTCAGAACTTCCAACATGGACAATGATAAGTCTTTTTCCTTTTCCAGATGATGGCTGCAAACCTAACGACAAACCTTCCACGAATGCCTGCCTTCCGCTTTTAATGTTTTCATCTTGCCAAGATTTGGAAACTGTATATCCAGCATTTATCCATGTTTCGTCTAAGTAGAAGATTTTCAAATTTTGTTCTCTGGCATGTCGAATGCTTCTTAAATAGTCTCTTCTCCAAAAAACTATTTCCGGTTTATCTATCAAGAGAGATTTTCTATTATGTTTTGTATATCTGAAACCCACATCTTTCAAATGTTTGCATAATGTCATTCTGGAGAATTTTGGATAGTCCGTATCTTCTTGCACTGATGTCATAATTTTGTCAAGTGTTGGAATTTCCTTTCGTGAGTAAAATCCATGGACTTTACGCCTTAGTCTTTGTTTTAATGACTCATCGATCTCAATTGGTTTTCGGCCTGAAGGAGTTTTAGGGGGTTGAAGAGTTCCATTCTTGCTTTCTTTTAGTAATCTATAAATTGTTGATTTAGCAACACACAACATAGCAGCCGTTAATTCCACAATATCATCAACACTTGCACTTGGATCCTTGTTTTCCAATGATATATAACAATTCAATATCAGAGTTTTTTCATTTAAAGATAATGGACCTGTTTTTGGTCGTTTAGATGGTCCTTGGCTTATCGACATTGTTTGGTACTTGCACAATTAACATTCAACAAATGTTTTAAATATATTCCAAATGTTTACAATATTATGAAAACCATACAACTTCATACAACTTTACTCAAAGAACTAATACTAAGTACTGATTTAATGTACCTACTTTCTTTTAAAATAATATTCCCGATAAAGTTTCTAAGAAAACTTCACACAAAGAACTAACACTAAGTACTGATTTAATGTACCTACTTTCTTTTAAAATAATATTCCCGATAATGTTTCTAAGAAAACTGGGTTGTTCAATACAAAATGTACCTTACGGTATACCCTCTTGAAATATATTTTGGTACGTCTATGAAATCTACTTAAATGAATGATTTATTACTCCTTGTCCTTTCTATATAGACTATAAACGTCGTGAATTTTACGATCTCCAGTATTTACGTACATATAAAATAGTCCAGTATACTAGGGTTAAACTGATAAATAGTACTCTCATAGGATCCGCCCAATTGCCTCTTGCGCCTTGGTTGAGTGACTTCTTACTTGATTTAATGGGCGGAAGCTACGAGAATAGGACTAGTATAAATAGAAGTCGTTCCTATTTATTTGTTTATTTGGGTAGTATTTCAATAGATATTTATCTGATTTCTTGTTTACGTATTGGCAGATTATAAAGACAGTTTGTGAAATCATCACCCTGAGTATATTTTGATTGAATTGAATAGTCTAGGAACTCATTCCCACCTAACTACACTGCACTGTCACGGCAAATTTCATTACTTCTTGATATATTTGAATATTAATGGTATTAAGGTTTTATTGTCGTCGCTACCTGCGGTTCACCATACAGGAAGAATCTAGAATCTGAATGAACACTCATTCACATGAAAAAGCGCTCACAATTATGTTCAATTCTTTGAATCATACTGAAGTGTTCCAGACACATTTTCAAATTAATAATGAGCTTTTTAACTAGCAATATGATAAAAATACACTATACATCATAGTTAACGATTGCGTAATGGAATAATTCCACCTTCACTGGAATTGTTGAACGCTTAAACTAGATGCTGGTCTGAATAAGTGTTCGACTCTTTTATTTATACATGGGAATAACTGCCTCAGATTTTGCAGTTTTCTTGATTGAGAAGTGATTCTGTGCATTCTGTGAAGAGCCAAAACACATGTTAGTGAACAGTCATTGTGTAAATGATTAATCTGATGCCATGAACCAATTGTTTTTTCAAATTCACACTATTCAATTCTCACAAGTCACATTTCTAATTTTCATTGAATTTAAATTTTCCACAAAAGGTCCTTCTCTCGCGTTACACATCGACAGAGCTAAAACACTCTCCTTCACTCTGTTTATTCTTCTTGGCCTTCTTTTGTCCTTTCGTAAGCTCCCTAGAAATTTACATGAAGGATGATTTTCATATTTGTTGTGGAATATTCCCTGGATACATAATTATCATTGCACTACTTGGAATGTTCCTCATGATATTTATATAGTATTTATTGTCCGTTATTAATGTCCGTTTTGTGCTCAGATTCAGTTTTCCGTTCAAATTTCACAAACTACATTCCATGAACTTTAATTTATTGCGTTCCGGAATTTCTTTTGACTGTTATGCAAGTTATATGACGTATTGAATTAGATTTGTTAACGGGTTCTCATTGGACCCTTAATCTTCCTCTGTTTTCAATGAGATTTAGGAGAAGGGTTCTTATTAGACTTTCAATCAAGTATTATCTAATTTTGGATGATTTCCGTGTTTGTTTTGGGAAACTACCAAATTACATAATTTATTATACTTGAAATTATTTTTTCAATAATTTCATTCCTTTAAATTTACAAACTCCAAAAAGAGGAATATTTTAATTTTAAATTTGCTTTCAACAATGTGTTGTCGATTTTTTTATGTTTTCTTGTATATACTTGACGAGTGAGTGATTATTCACTGATTTTCCTCGATTTTATAAAAAGATTTCAATTACTATTACTTACTTGCAGGTATCGCACTTATGATGGCGTAGTAGCCAAAAGCGCTTCGCAATTTTGGAAAATTTAATTATTTTACACGGAATACACTGTTTTTTGACTTTCCCGTCATGTGTATGAAAATATTCACCAGTTGGTAGGTATCCAATAAACAATGAAATATTGAGCGCAAAATTGAACGCACTATTATAATTCCAAAATGAAAAAATATAGTAAATTATTATATTTAATGTTAAATTTCGGTATAACTGTTTGGTTTAGTTGAGTGATGTCGAAAAATCCTATGTCGTCGTTATAAGTTATGTGGAGTTAAAATACGTTACACAATTCCATTTCTGAAACCCAACCCAACATTAGAAGTGTGGCACTGCATATAAAAATGGTCAATAGTTTTAGAAACGGTATATAAATGTTTTATTCAATAACATTTCTGTTACGTCACTGGTGTAGCTCGTCGATTTCATAAAAAGATGGAAAAAGAAAAGGTTAATATATCCCATGACCCGACTTACTCTGTAATTCCTACTTTATCAAATGGCATCCAGAATCGAGTTATTGGAAAAATATCAGATGTGAATAGGATCAAAATAACTACCTGGAATATCAGATTTCGAACGAAAATCTAACAATGGAACCTCAATTTGTGGAAAATGTGCCCAATGATTTTCTTACATCTCACGTTCAAGGAATAAAGATTGGCGTAAGTACTTTCTACGGCTTTGTATTAATAGGGTGACTCAGGATAAATATTCCCTTCCAAACAATGTAAGAAGGGTGTGTGTCAGTTTTGACGCACGATTGGATTCCACTTCAAATTCAAAAATCCTGGCTCCATTATAAATATTATTATAATTATTGTCAAGATTTTTGCCGCAATTAAAAAAATGAATAGTTCAAATTTTTGAAATGAATTTCAAAATATTTGACCTATAAGAAAACTATTTCCATTCAAGGTAATTCATTTACAAATGTCACAATATTAGTAGAGGATCCGGAGCAAGATCGTCCTTCACCGATTTGTCTACCGGATGAAAATGACATATTATTGAAGGAAATATGTTTAAGAACATAATTAATTAAAATTATAAAAAATTATTATTTTTTGAAAAGTTCACCGGCGTGTCTACCAAACAAAACCAATTTCAGTGGAAAGTTTATAATGCACACAATGTGCAACACTTCAGTTGCCTCCCCTTTTCTGGTCCCTATTACCCGGCAGCCGCGTCCAAACAGGTAAGTTGGAATTAGTAATTGCACTTTTCTGTCTACCAATCGGAACCAATTTTAAAATAAAGATAATTAACTTACAAATAACGTAGTATTAGGTTGCTTGAGAAAATATGGTCATAGATAGCGGTTGTAAGACTTTTAAGTTGAAAAAACGGAGCGAGTAATACTGTGAGACAGAAAGACATTGCGCGCACTATTCCCTACTATAGAAAAGGACACAATACTACACTGTGCGCACAGGCACTGTAAACTATAAAAGAGCGCGTTTACTATAGTTTACTATAGAGCAGTGTTTTGTGTAGTTAGTTTGTAAACTGGAGTATTATAAAAATAAATTAAAGATAACAAGGAT
>CAJUYG010001716.1:0-35260 GCA_910591675.1 Galerucella calmariensis | reverse complement strand
ATTCATTCATTTCTATATTATTAGACTCATTTTTGTCCAGAGCACTTTAACCACAAACTTCACAATGATCAGTAAAATTTGCTCAAACTCATCTAATTTCACATAATATATCCTTTATCTATGAATTTCACTTACTCACTCCCAACGACCGGTACGATTCTGAATAATAGGGCAGGGTGGGGTGACAGTTCTTTATATTAATTGCCACATAATTTGTGGGCTAATGTGATTTCTTACGGGTGAAGAAATATGAGATTTGGAGTAAAGAAGTTTTTTTTGTAACAATAAATGTACAAATGTACTCAAATACTTATTTTTTCGGAATGGAGTAAATGTTATTCGAGGCTAATAATCTATTGGCTTATCTAAAAAATGTAAATCTCTGTCAAAACTTTCAAATGATTTACTATGAAAATTTAATTTGTTGTTCTAAAGTGATGGAATATTATTCAATTTTTACCCAAATAGCATCGTTATATTTTATGACAAAATATTATATAGTGCTTTGTAAACTTTTATAGTTTCTGAAAAACAATTGTATAAAGGTGTGCATGGAGAAGAACAAATTTCTTCACATTAAAGAAATAACACTCGAATAAATCATTTTTTATATCAAAATTTCCCAATCTTTTAACGTTGATATGGCTTCTTGATATTGAATAAGCAATGTTAGTATTAAACAAAGGGGGGTCAAACAAATCAGTTTATTTGTCTATAAATAACTTTTCTCTCGGTGTAAGGAGACGGCTAAAATTTCTTACTCTTGAATTTTTGCTAGGTGTACGATACCTAACAAAACTGCTTCGCTAGTTTATCTTGAAAAGTTTTCAGTTACAATGGTTTTTGTTTAATCTCCAATATAGGGTATTTGACATCTGGATATATGATACATTTCGGATAGACTATGTATTCTGCTTTTTTCCTACATTCTTCTAACCATTTGTTATTGGCGAGAGAAGATGTGAATGGAATAATCATAACGTGTTTATTATTGGGCACGAAAGATGTTGGTGTGGAAAATTGGGATTTTTATTATTATCAGCATTTTGTTATGAGTTACACAAAACACTGCTCATGGGAATGGGTGCTTATCAATAATATGGGGGTCTTTTTAGAACAGAAATTTTCGAACAAGTTCAATTTTTGGTAGTTTAGACTCATTTGGAGTTAAAAGTTCAATATTTGGAAGATTTGGATGAGTTGAAGAGATTATGCGAATAATTTCTTATAAAATCTCGTCAGTATTATCAAGATTCATAATTCCATTATTGAGAATGACGAATTTGTCAAAATCAGCTGATAATCTATTATTTACAGATGAGATTACAAGATTATTGTTCAGGAACATTTAGTGTGCACACCGTATTTTGTAGAAGCTTGGTGGCCTTAGGCGCAAGCGCCACTCTGTGTCGATAGAAGTACTCGAAGCGATCGATCCACCGAGAGTCGAAGAGAAGACGTTAATTTTTTGTTATATTTGAAGTTCTATTGTTTGTCCCTGTAATATCACTTGTATTATAACATAGCAGTATATATTTTCAAAAGTAAAAATGAAATACAGTTCACTATGTTTGAAAAGGTGATCTTTGGCACCAGAACATTTTGATCCTTCGCTGGATCTGCAATTTGGAAAAGTGTAGGGAGAAGCAGCTTAAACGGTGTGATGTAAGCCGATTTAGGAAGATTCACCTAAAACAAGTAGGCCAATTCCACTTTATTCCATTTATTCATTCATCCTGCTGGAATGATCAATGTTTCTTTTTCGATTTGCACGAGTAGATTGAGTTTATAGAGTGCAAGTGCTATTGAATTCGATTTTATATACCCGATAAGGGTATTTTCTGATTTCTGTGTATGCATAACTTGTCTGTATCGATCAACTGATTAGAACAATTATTATTATCATCTTCCAGAGATCATCCATTACTCAAATGTGGTTGAAATCCAAACCAAGGGTAAATGAAACTCAAAGTCCAAACCACAACTTTAATATTGATATTGTCCTCCAAAAGAACAAACCATATAGCTTAGCAACTAGTTTCGGTAAAATTTACCATCATCAGGCTATAATGAAAAGGTTACAATTATCAGAAGATAAAATTGAATAAAGTTAAATTGACACAAAATTATATTATGCTGTTGAGATGATTTGAAATCTTAGATATTAAACAAAACTTGCATAAAAATTAAATATTGACTAAAGTTATATTATATTAAATTATCTTTCAGCATAGGTTTTCCCCCCTTTTCTTTTTCTTTTCCGAACTATTTTTAATACCTACAGCAATGATGATATTGGTGAATTGATTGGTTTTACACCAGTAGTAAATGTTTCATAAGGTAACTAAATTGTAATTTGATATAATATAACTTTAGTCAATATTTAACTTTTATGCAAGTTTTGTTTAATATCTAAGCTAAGATTTCAAATCATATCAACAACATAATATAATTTTGTCTCAATTTAACTTTATTCAATTTGATCTTCTGATAATTGTAAGCTTTTTATTATAGCCTGATGATGGTAAATTTTACCGAAACTAGTTGCTAAGCTATATGGTTTGTTGTTTTGGAGGACAATATCAATATTAAAGTTGTGGTTTGGACTTTAAGTTTCATTTACCCTTGGTTTAATTATTATCATGTTAAAAATATAGTAGATACGAACCTTTATTCTCAATACACACCACAGGCTCTTAACATGTTTTTAACCGCTGTGAAACCATATTATTCAGATTTTTTCCACTCATGGCGCCAAAAAATTGCCTCAACTTGTTTACAATACGAAGTCTTCAAATGCACTGAACAAAACACACTCACTTGACCGTTACAAATAATTCCAAAAAGAACCATGTGCCTCCGAGATAATAATTCTAACTAAAATATTCTGCATAAAAAGACCAAGTCGCTTGGCTCTTTTTTGTAAAACATTTTATGACTTTTATATGCTCTGTGATGGTTTGTCTGATTGATAAAAATGTCTTGGGTCGGAAAATTACATCTTTTTTGCAAAAGTATTATTTATATTCACGTAGCTTATCGTGCATTAAGTCTGGTCCTCGGGTTTTTGTCGCTTGGTTCCTTTTTGCATAACTACGCCCAATTAACAGGAAATCATTTTATTTAACGATAATTCATAAAAATAATTTATGGTTATTTCACCGACTATTAGCGCGAGATCATTCAATTATTTTCAATTCTACATTTGGAAGATTTGACTATTCAATTTCACATCTGAAACATTTAATCACCAATTGATTTTTATTTGATATCAATTCGATTTTATTCATTTTATCATTATTTTCGATTGATGAACTATTTTCTTCGTGTAAATATACGGGTTTTATTCAATTCTTACAAAGTTTTTTGGTCAGATGTTCACTTTTACTGATAGACTATTGAAGTTCCATTAAATAATTTGATTTATCAACTTCGCTAGTTTATAAACAAGGTGTAACACTCGTTCTCTCCTTAAGAGACAGATCCCGGCTAGAGACTCTCTCAAGGGTGGATCGACTCCATGTTGATGCCACACTAGGTATGCCAGAGGGTTGACAGACGATAAGAACTTAGGGCGCCACTACCTTTTTAGATTTCGACGAAAAAATATAATTTAATGTTAAGAAAAGAAACTAAGGTGAAAAAGGTAGAAACACCTTGTAGTATTTACTTAAAGTTAAAAAAATAAAATAAAAAAGTTACAAACTTACGTAAACCCGGACACAGTCCCTACAGCTCTTACAGCCGGGTATAGAAGAAATAAAAAAAGAAGTTTAAATATTAAATTTATTCTGCCTCAGGAGGTAACATGAAGGAAAGTGAAAAAAAACCTGTACTTCTATAAGGTACTTAGCTTATGTGCTGAAGTTGAAGTGGAAAGGTCCTGAAGTTGAAGTGGAAAGGTCCTGAAGTTGAAGTGGAAAGGTCCTAAAGTTGAAGTGGAAAGGTCCTGAAGTTGAAGTGGAAAGGTCCTGAAGTTGAAGTGGAAAGGTCCAGAAGTTGAAGTAGAAAGGTCCTAAAGTTGAAGTATAACTGGCGATAACGGTATTCTGGCGGTAACCTGGCAGTAACCTGGCAGGGGTATCCTGGCAGTAACGGTATTTTGCAGGGGTAACCTGGCAGGGATATCCTGGCAGGGGTAACCTGGCAGCTGTGCTTACCTAGAAGTTCAGGTGGATTGGGGATATATAGGAACTTGAATGTAATGGGTCACATAATGTTGGTTTAGCTTTTCAGGTAAAAAAAGGAAGGCAATTGTTTGAAATAATGAAATTTAAATTTACTGAAAGATTTCCAACATATATGTCCCATTTAAAACAGTAAAAATTATCAGCCAAATTAAAAAAGTACTAATGACCTTAAGTATTAATTATAGTGAAAAGTTATGAATAAATCATTTTTAAAAGAATAAAATGTTTAATGAAATGTGTAGCCGGCACTGGCAGAGAATATTTGAAAAGGTTAAAATGCAAATGTTATATATCTTTGAAAATAATTAGGTATTCTAAAACAGAGAATCTAGCAAATGTTTGCATTAAAAAAGGTAACAGTTATTCACGATAAAAGATTTAGTTTAAATGTAATGTAAAGAAATGTGGTTGACCACGTGGTATGTGTATATTCGTCTATCTCTGTAAAAAAATGAGAAATGCACAAAAAATTATATCAGCCACTACTTTAGAAAAAGCTTGATAGATATAAATTATAATTTTGGACTTACCACAGCAATTTAAGGTAAAACAATTAAATTTAAGAGACGGTAGAAAGATACGTCCTTGCTACTCAAGGGTCGGTAACGGAAAAGAGTGAAAACCACCATAGATAACATAACACTGATAGATAAAAATCTGACCCGTGGCGCTTCATATGACGAATTAGTTTTACCAGTGGCGCCATCTTACAGGTCGGAAAATGAAACTCTAATACATTTGACATGGTTGTGATCTCCGCTAACAGTGGAAAAAGAAGATTCCTGTAATTTTACAGTTTTCCGCGGCTGGCGCCATATTCAAAATTACTGTGATTATATTTTTATTGCAAATTGGCAATATATGGTCCATTTTTTTAAATTTCATTCAAAGTAACTCAACATTTTAATTGATACCACAGTAATAACAATCAAATAGTCAAGTTAAATAAAATGAAAAGTCAAAAAATGGACCACATAATGCCTGGAGTGGGAAAAATAAAGCAACAATCATCAAGTTTATATATTTTATTCAAAATAAGAAGTACACAGCAAATAAAACGTCATTTACATCTTTTAATGACAAACAGGAAGAACAATAAATGTAGTAAATTATTTTGAATCGCATACGGTTTAAGGTAAAACGATTTTTTAAGGTTTTTAATGATTAACAGTGATCAGGGAAAGACGCAAAGAACAACAAATAGTGGAACAGTGACCCTCTCACCGTTATTGTTGAAATACAGAAAAAGATGCATATTGTGGAGTACAAAAATAATTAAATAATACATAATGTAGTTAAAAAATCACAAACATTCAATAAAAATCAATAATCACTGAAATAGGAGAAGGAGGTATCGTTTTCAAACAAATAACTTTTAGTAAATACATAATACGAGTACATAAATATGAAAAGATAATGAAAAAATGGGCTAAAGAGGAGAATTGAACTAAAAAGTACCAATAAAATAATGAATATACAAGGAACATAAAAAGGAAAATCTATACTGACATGTCTTTTAAATGATATTGACAAAAGACTGATCATCAATCTGATCTATTTCAAAATAACTCATAATGATCTCCTTTCCGGTCTCTTACAGCGTTTAAGATATTTATTATGGGCCATTTGAAATAGACCATCCCTGTTAATCATTCTCATGTCAATACCCTTCAAAACGCGGTTCACTTCCCTAATATAATTAAAAAATACAATGTTTATAATTATATTAAGTAAGTGATCCTGCCTGTCCCCTGATAAGTGTTCGTCACAAAAAAGAAAAGTATAGTTTTTCTTTTTTAGTTCATTGAATATAATGTTTTTCACTTCATATTTGTGTATTATGCTGGAAATAATTTCCAGTATACTAGAAGTCACTTGTTTAAAAACAAAAGTGAACACCTCCTCGGGATTAACTAGTTGGTGACCCTCGTATTGTCTTGTAATCAGGTGTTCTGGCAATTCTTCTGAGGAACGCAACAGCTCCGCACAAGAATTGCAAGTAAACCTCCTGACAAATTTCCTTATGACTGCCCCAGCGACGTAGTCTGTAGCGAAGTCCAAGCAAAACGTCTCCGGGACATTGCCTGATGAAATTTCGCCCCCAACCTCTGGATACTGAATCTGTTCTGGTCCTTCGACAAAAGCTTTTAAGTTGTCTAATGGCCCTGTGGATAAGTCCTCTTCGCAATTCGCACCAACGCTGTGCGATGACGAGAAATTACTGATCAGAAGGGATTTAAAGGAATTGATAAAGGACGAACAAGTGGAATTTCTAGCTACATTGAATCTTATTTGAGAGAACCAATTTTCCAAAGGGTCCTGATTAAACCGCCTTGGAAAAGAGTAATCCATAATCGGAAGTAGTTTATCTCGCAAATAACAAAACCCATGCAACGTGAAAATCCAGTTCTTCAAGGAAGGGGTATGGGATCGGACAGGACGTTCAGATACAAAGGAGAGACAAAGGTGGAGATTGTGGTAAGCCAAAACTGTTCATGATCAGTATCTATCATCACAGCAACTAGCAAGGGCTTACCGCAATGAGGATACCGCACTTGGCCATTAACACTATCAAACAGTTTGTCAAATAAAAAGAGCAGATCAACAGTATCCAGAGCTTGTGGAGTTATGTAGTTCGGTGACGACGGCTGCACGTCGCCTTCGATTACGTTACTGGCCCTAGCATACATAGCACAAGCCAATGTATTACTGAAAACCTGGGAAGCAAGACATACCTTCATTTTTCGTATTTTACTAGGCACGACATGTTCATCAGTCAACTTAACGCATTGCTTGAAGGGACCTTGCATTCGATCGATCTCATATAATCGAGATATATGCGACCAAGATGCCACTTTCTTGATGCCGTTCATCTCGTATTGAAGATCCTTACTTAAAAGACCGTTCCTGATCCCCTTTAATAAATGGGGGGATCATAAAGGTGAACGATCTCTTGAGAAGGATCTCCAACTGTGTAAATTAGGGGCCCAGTGCGACTAGGTCCTACTAATTGATTCACAGCAGCTTGATTAGTGGCACCTTGGTCACATACAGTAGCGATCACAGTGATACCGATCGCCTGCAATTCTCCAATAATCGTTTTGATGCAATGCACCAAGTCGACTGTTGGTGTGGTACCTTCACAAAAACCAAAAAATATGGGTTGCTTCCAAGGTTTACGAATACCTTTTGCCATGAATACTAGGGCGTGGTCAGCAAACTGTAACCTTCGCTTCCCAACACCTAAGTCCACAAACCCATCTACAGAATGTGTTTTCAGATTATATTTTAAATGAGGATGAAGAGAAATTTCATCAAACATTAAAACACAATACCTGTCCTCCTCCCCCAGCTCACTGACCTGGATCTTTAAATGTGTGAAAATGTGTTCATTTACACAAAAAGGATACACTATTCGGGATTTTGTTTAAAGATTTCCGGGATGGTAAGCTGAAAAACTTGGACAGGAAGCGATATGCTCGGGCGCTTTTCTTGTACAGTGACAGTGCAAACAATCTGTCATCTTGGCAGAACCTACGCCCCTTGGGCTTCATACGCAAATTTTTCAGATTTGATTCAAAAAAATTGAGGGCCACTTTCGAGTAATTACCCAAGATGTTCACTAACCCTTCCTTTTCAGTAACTAGTTTTACAAAATGTTTTATATCTTTTTGGTCAACATTTTTTGCTCTAAGGCGCTTTATGAGGGTCACTGTCTTGTAAAAATCTTTTTTTGTTGATGCCTCGGCTTCTGCAAATGAAGAAAGTAATTTGAGTTAACTGTTAAATGTACTCATTTCAAAGATATTTTTTAAGAATAACATTGTTTCGTACAAATAAAAAAATAGTTTTATCTATCAGCAACTGTTTCTGTGGGCAGATCGGCAGATGTATATTGAAGAAAACATGAAACCCATCCATTTCTAGTTCGTTTATGATTATGACTTGGTTATGACTATCATAACTAATATATTATATTATCTAATTAAATTTGGATATTTTTATTCATATAGCTCACACATATATGATTGTAAACATTTAGGTAGGTACATATTTATTTCTTGAAACTACTCACCTTTGAAAAACGCTTGTATATTTCTTCGAGAAATTCTTTTTTTTTTCACTTCTGGGAGGTGGAGCATACATATTTGCAGTATCTGTAGACAATTTAATCATTTACTAATATAGTACTATAAAACATTATTATTCAGTTTGTTTTTTATGGAAACTAAACAAATCAAATAATATAACAAAAGACACATATAGAAGATATTTTACTTGATACATACCATTATTTGATAATGGCTTGATGCTCTGCAAAATGTCCTCCTCACACACCCGGCTCGTGGATCGAATAGCTGTAACATAAAAATTATGTTAATATTTCTTAGGTACATTGTATGACTGCCAAAATTATATCATAACGAGTTGCAAAAAACTCACCATTAATCAATTCCCTTGAATAGGTTTTGGTTGGTGTTGTCACCTTTCCAACTGGGGAATAAAAAACAGATTCTTTCTTCGCATCTACAGAAACTTTGTATAAGTTAAATTATATCAAACTTACAACAATAAATACCTTTATTTTGCTGAAGAGCTGTTACCTGTGAGGGTACCATAGTGGTAAACACAAAATCAGATCCCTCCTTTAGATTGTAATCTGAAAAAACATTCTAATATAGTAACATTCAATAAATATATGTACAAAAAAATTTACTTACCAGGCAAAAACAGGGATGGCGAAGAAAACCTTTTCAATACCATGCCCTCGCCTTTTTCTACTCTAACAAAGCAGACCTGGCCAAAGTGACGAGGGCATATTCTCCAATTTTTGTGCCCTGTTAAATCCAAAAGGAGGTTTCCACTTCTCTGCAGCCAAACCGAACGTTGTTCTTCATGGCTCGGAAGTTTAAAGCTGTATAAAAGAGTAACTACTTCAATATTTTGTCACTTTTCAGTTAATTGAACATGTTTTATATTATAAAAAAAAACTTACCGGGTGCACCTCACAGTGCAGTCCTTAACTATACATTCTGTAGCCATTGTCTATATATAAAAAAGTCCACACTAAACTAAACTAACACACCGACCTAAACAAAATATTATATATATGTATACAAGAACTTACTACAAGAATTTACTACTGGCACAAAATTGACAAAATCGCCTACAACGTAGATAAGAGACACGCCTACAAACAAGTGGTTATTATGTTAAGTTAAACAGTCGAAGTTGGTGGAAGCAGATGGAAGTATCTTTCAACGGCGTTACAGTTCTCTTCATGTTTTTATTAAATCCGCAATTTTAGTATATTTCCGACCCCCTAGGTGGCGGTACCCTCGCTCGTTCGGAGATTCCCTACCCTGAAAACCACCTCCTAGAATCGAGCGTTGACATCATATGTCAATTGTCATAACGGTCAACGATAAGAGAAATTTAGATCACAGAACTATATTGGAAATGGTTACTATGACGGCAAGCGGTACAATCGAAATTATTTCTTCAAACCGGAACAGGTCGATAGACATGTTACAAAGGAATATTTCATTGTTGCAATTTTGTTTTTAGTTTCGAATGAAAAAAATTGAAGTTGGAGAGAGTATTTATACACACAGTGCTAATTTGGTTTCTACCAACCATATTTAGTATACGAGGGGCGTCCGATTGTTTTTGTTTTTAATTTGAGATTTAACAAAGTTGGAAGTTTCTAGCAATATTGATCTTGACTCAGACATGCCTGGAGCAGATTTAAACGTATTGATACACAGACGTGGTGGTGTCAAACATGAATAAACAATTTTTAAAAACTATTTGGTTGCGTTATATGCTGGATGTATGATAGATAGGAATTAGATAGCAGTGACACCATTGAGTTGCAAATCAGATTGAATAAATTAGAGTTATAAGACAATGGATTTGAACCAATCCAACAAGACTTCGAGAGACTTTTTCCAGACGATCAACTTGACATTAAACGTCAAGAACGCAACACTTCCACCGGCAATATTCCAGATTACCTAGCACAAGCTAAATATGTCAATAGTAAATATTATATTGATCCAATAAACCAGTCCCCAGAGAGAGCTTCAAATGATTTCACCAATCAATCCATAATAGTCCAGTGCAATTAGTTTTTTTTTACGAAAAAATTAGTAACAGCCAGGGACCCTCAAAAAAGTATACTTTGGGGTATAACTAACACAGGAAAAATAATTTAAACAAAGTTTGAGTGGAAATGTGTAAATGGGGAGGTTTTTTAGGGGTTGAAAACTTACTTTTGCATTTTTAAGGCAGAAAATGACTTTTTAGCGCAAAATGTTGTACAGAAAAGTTGTAGATAATGAAAAAATGAACAACTTTTGAATGAAAGATTTTTCAACATAACCTCAAATTCAAGGTGAAAATGGCAAAAAAACGTTTTTTTTCATTTTTAATTTTTTTCTCTGGCAACAAAATGCAATTTGCATGAAACTTGGTGAAAGTATATCTTTTTTTATGCTACATAAGCACAATTTTTTTGCACAACCAAAAAAAATTATTTCCTTGAATATTTAAGATTTTTCGAAAAAAAAAAGGTTAATTTTCAAAAAAGAATTGCTGCAGTCAAATTTTCGATTTTCGAATTCTGCACTCGCGCAATTTGTTCGTTGGAATGTGAACTTTAATATGGCTTATCTATGTTGGGGTCGGATTTTGCATTAAACCCCTGAAAAATTGAAAAAACGAAAAAAAACGACTTTTTCATATGCGTATTTTTTAATATGTATTATACTATGTATTATTTTCAACTTTTTTTATTATAAACAAGTATTGAAGTTTCATGGCATATATAATATTGAAAACTGAAACATGAAATTTTATCTGCAAACAAGCTGCCGAAGACGCCGATGCATTTATTATTAATACTGCAATTGAAGTAGCGAAGCACACTACAAAAACTGTCATCATCGTAGGTCAAGATATTGATTTGCTTGTACTTTTGCATCAATTAATTGTTCAAAATGAAAGAATTTTTTTCCACAAACCAGGGTCAGGCAAACAAAAGGATGCGTTCTATTCGTCTGATTGTTTTGTACACAAAACTTACAAAAAAATAATTGCATTTATTCACGCTTTCACCGACTGTGACTCTACTTCTGGGTTAGCTGGTAAAGGAAAAAAAACTCTGTTTAAATTATTATTAAATAATGATAATTTATTACAATTAGGTAATGTTTTCTTTGATAGAGATGCAGATCAAGAAATCATTGCAAAAAATGGTTGTCAGCTTATCGCTGATATTTATCAAAATAAAAAATAAAAATCAAATGTGTCGCTGAACGCATTACGTTTTGAATTGTATCAGAAAGCAACCAATAAATCTGGTTTCAAATTAGAAAAATTACCGCCAACTGAAGGGGCAGCTACAGAGCATTCGTACAGAATTTATTACCAAATTCAAAGTTGGCTTGGCTTTTTAAATGAGCATACCAATGACAAAGCTAAGGTATGGGGCTGGAATGAACGTGCAGGTAGACTCGTACCTACATTTATATCGAACAATTTACAATTGATTCCGGATATATTACTCAAAACTATTAGCTGTACTTGCGAAACAGGTTGTTCGGCAAGATGTGGCTGCCGAAAGCACGGCATGAAATGTTCAAACTTGTGCATTAATTGCCACGATAACTGCACGAACAGAGACGAGATCGTATTTGAAGATGAAAATGATCAAGAGACTGTTGAAGAGCCACCACCTTCTCGTAATGAAAACGAAGGACTCGAAGTAGATCAAAATGATCCCGATTCAGATAATGAAAGTTGCATTGAAGAACATGAATCAGATTTATAATATATTTTGTAACATATTTTTTTTTGTAAGGTGTAATATATTTTTTTATTGGTGAACCATTTTACCTATTTAAAGCACGCCTCAGCGTGTTTAAATCGAACTTTTTAGCACGCGCGTGTTTCAAAGTTACCGTGGCAACATCAACAACTCGAGAAACGAAGTCTAAATCTATGGTCTAAATCATGTCTAAATGTCAATTTTTTTATTATTGATCTGACAAGAGTAGTTTGTAACGTCAAAACTTTTATTCGAACGACATTTAACAATGTCAAATTTATAAATTAAAATGGAAAGTGCCGTTGGTATTGTTTGAAATATTAATATTTCCATTTTCCAAATCTTAGGAAATGGTATTTAAATTAATACTATTGACATTCACAGAACTCAGTGAGGTTGAACTTCCATCAAAATACAAATTAGTTTATGTTTTTTTCATTTCCATGACAACGCAAGGTGTACATCATATACGTCACGAATTCAACCATTTGACATTTAGTTGACGTTTCCATCTATGATTTCCATTTCTTGTTGTTGTAGTAGTTATAGACCGGTATTTATAATTTCAAAGTGCACCAATAAAAAAAAATATCGTAAAGTATTCGTGGATAACTGGTCTTCAAAACACTTGCTCTATTTCGAGCACTCCGGCTTCGCCGTCGTGCTCCAAAAATCGCGCGTGTTTTAAAGACCTTAATATCCACTTATACTTTAATATACTATTATTTTTGTTAATTTGCAAATAAAAAAATACATTGTTGTATATTATTTATTCAAAATTTAAATTATTTTATTGAATTATACCTGTAAAAGAATTATTTGTTTACGTTAGTACTAAAAAAAATGAAAATAATACATAGTATAATACATATTAAAAAATACGCATATGAAAAAGTCGTTTTTTTTCGTTTTTTCAATTTTTAAGGAGTTTAATGCAAAATCCGACCCCAACAAAGATAAGCCATATTAAAGTTGACATTCCAACGAACAAATTGCGTGGGTGCAGAATTCGAAAATCGAAAATTTGACTGCAGCAATTTTTTTTTTGAAAATTAACCTTTTTTTTTCGAAAAATATTAAATATTTCGGAAAATATTTTTTTTTGGTTGTGCAAAATAATTGTGCTTATGTAACATAAAAAAAGATATACTTTCACCAAGTTTCATGCAAATTGCATTTTTTTTGCCAGAGAAAAAAATTAAAAAAAAAAAACGGTTTTTTGCGATTTTCACCTTGAATTTGAGGTTATGTTGAAAAATCTTCCATTCAAACGTTGTTCATTTTTTTATTATCTACAAATTTTCTGTACAACATTTTGCGCTAAAAAGTCATTTTCTGTCTTAAAAATGCAAAAGTAAGTTTTAAACCCCTAAAAAACCTTCCCATTTACACATTTCCACTCAAACTTTGTTTAAATTATTTTTCCTGTGTTAGTTATACCCCAAAGTATACTTTTTTAAGGGTCCCTGGCTGTTACTAATTTTTCCGATTTTAGCCAATTTTTTTCGTAATTGCACTGACCTATAAGCAAAACTTACAATTTAAACGTGATGAAATCACCTCCAATAAAATGTCCTACATTCAATTGCGAGTTTAATAAATGGTTAGAATTCAGACACTATTTCAGAATAATGCCGCATTATCTGATATTCAAAGATACCATTACTTGAGGTCTTGTTTAGGTGACGAAGTTTGAAAATTATTCAAGTCTAGTCTATTCATATTCCGATGAAGAATCGAATTTTATCGAAGCTCACAGAGAAATAAGAACTCTATATCAATTCCTGGAGAATTCTCAAGACAAATTTGTGACAATGTGTGCCCAACAAAAGATGGTGTGGCATTTTATTCCACTACACAGTCCAAATGTCGGTGAATCATAGGTAGCTGATATTAAATCAATCGAATACCATGTATTCCGTGTAATGAGTCTATATCAACTAACGAGGAATACTCTACGCTTCTTGTCCGCAGTTCCCAAAGATTCACACCCTCTAACACCTTACCATTTTTCAATTGGTCGTTCACTTGTGACACTTCCAGATCAAGCTCACGAGACTAATCGAGACTAATCGTTCCTCCAGATTCCAATTGATGGAGCTGTTACTATTCATAAGAATTGCAGAAAATAAACAAATGGAAAAGCGACAATCAAACTGTTAAGATTGGCCACCTCGTTGTCATAGTACAAGACAATCCTCCACCTAATGAATGGATGTTAGGAAAAATAGTTGCAGTGCATCCTGGAGACGATGAACAAGTGTGCGTTGTGACGGTACGCACTTTATGTGGTATTTACAAACGGGGAATTTCGGAAATTTTTCCACTTCCACTTCCCGACACTAACAAGAAATTCTCAATTTGAACATGCTGTTCGAAGGGGAGTGGCCTCCGGCGCAAGCGCCACTTATGGTCGATGAAAGGGGTCGAAGCGATCGATCCACCAGAAGTCGAAAAAAAAAACGTTATTGTTTTGTAAAGTCCTATTTTCTGTCACTGTCACTTGTATCATAACACGGCAGTGAATATTTTCAAAACTAAGAAACCGTTTTAATATACAATATATTTGAAGAGGTGACCTATGCACCAGAAAAATTATTTTCAGCAATTTTTCCTGATAAGTTATAGAATCTTGTATCAAGATTCCATTTTTTTTCCTTTCCCAAACTCAAAATAGTGAAAGCCAGTGGGGAGGATAAAGTAGCGCCAGAAATGATAAAATGGTTAGGAGAAAAAGGAAAAGAATGGCTGTTTCTTGAATGCAGGGAAGCATGGGACTCTCAAAAAATCTCCAAAGTATGGGAAAATAATCTTATATTGCCAATACATAAGAAGGGGATCAAACACTGTGCAATAATTATAGACCAATATGTTTAGCCCAAACCAGCTTAAAAATATAAACGAGGATATTAGAGATCCGATTAAGAATTCATATAGATGCAAAATTAAAAGAGGAACAAGCAGCTTTTAGACCAGGAAGGTAAGCAAATGATAATATATACATTTCAAGAAGACTAATTGATAATACAATTGGAGCGGGAGAAGAAATGTATTTAGCATTCATAGACTTGAAGGCAGCTTTTGATACAGTAGACAAAGAAAAAATTTGGGAGGTATTGGAACACTGGGAAGTACCGAAAGCTCTGATTAATATAATTAAAAGCACATGCAAGACTGTCAAATTAAGAGTGCAGATAGGAGGTCGAAGATCGGAAGAGTTTTCAATGAAAAAAGGTATAAAACGAGGTAATATCTTAAGCCCACTGTTGTTTGTTATTATTATGGACAAAATAGTGAAGAAAATGAGAAGACAAGGAGGGAATCTGGACATGATAATAGGGTACATGAACATGGTACCGGTCAGACTAAGTAATCTTCACGCAGACGATATCGTACTCATATCAAAATCGAGAAATAAAATGCGTGAACTAATTAACTTACTGACAAGGGAAATAGAAAAGTTGAAAATGACGATGAATACAAAAAAAACCAAAGTAATGATAGTGAATGAAAAACAGAGGAATAATTACGAGGAATTGTAATGTAATCACAAAACATTAGAAAGAGTGACAACCTATAACTACCTAGGAAGTATTTTAACAGATGGAAAAATAGATGCAGAACCTAATAACAGAGCAAATAAATTCTAGGACCCAGTAACACCTACGGCCTAACGACTTCGACAATTGCGGAACTAGCCAAACGTTACACCCATGCTCAATCCCTTAAGAGATGGGATGGAATCAAAGGATGCAGTATTGCCAGGATCACCCTGGGCGACCCTCGGAAGCTGGCGCCGAAGAAATATTTGGCGATGACCAGGAAAATCCTACGTTTAACAGTAGGATTTCTGACTGATCACTGTCAACTAAGTAAACACCTTCATACTATGGGGCTAGTGGACACACCTCTATGCAGGATGTGTGAACAGGAAGATGAAACTGTCAGGCATGTCTTATGCGAGTGTCCGGAGCTATCGTCAATAAGAGAGGGTGTGTTCGGTGAGTCTTGGCCTACACCTGCCGATATAAAGGAGATGTCTCCCAGTGACCTGTCCACCTTCCTGAGAAGGACAGGATGGACAATGACCTAGAAGGACAACTCCTCGGGAGGATGTACAATGGGTCACATGTGGCCTAAGTGCTGTGAGCCTGGACACTCACCCTCCCTACTCTACAGATACAGATACAGAACAGAGCAAATTAATCAACAAGATTATATTATTCCTTAAAACGAACATTACTAAGCCATAAATACATTGATATGATTACAAAGATGGAAATATACAACAAAATTACAGTACCAAGTATAACTTATGCCAGTGAGAGCTGGGTACTGCAGAAAAAGCATGAAAAAAAAATAAATGCAATGGAAATAAAATATTTAGGAAGAATAGCAGGTAAAAAGGAATGGGACAAAGTGAGGAACGAAGAAATCAGAAGCATAACTAATCAAGACTCAATAAAATAAAATATTAAAGAGAAACAATTGAACTGGTTTGGCCACCTAATAAAAATGGAGCAAGATAGAATAGCGAGAAAGGTGATGGACATGGGAATATCAAGAAAAAGACAAAGGGGAAGACCCAGGAGGAAATGGATAGACCAGATTGAAGAAATTGGAAATAACAAAGGAAAGTCATTAGGAGGGATGAAGGCATTAGCCAGAAACAGAAAAGAATGGAAAACATGGTTTCGGGAAGAACTCCAGTCCGACGGCTGAGAAGACATAAGGATAAGAGAAAAAAAGTATCAAAAGATTTACCAAAGCATATTCGATTATTATTTTCGTTATAACTTTCTGTTTTAATTCCAAAGCGGTTATATGTGATTTAAGTAGCTCCTAGAAAGTTGAATAAATGTTTTTCTGTTAATGTGTATGCAAATTATCTCTTGCTTTTCCAAGTAAATGAGAATGTTGGAAAATTAATGATGACAAAGGACTATTTTGTGGGTGGATTTCATAATTACTTTGGGGATTTATGGTTGGAGTTTCTTCTGATTTTGTTCTTACAGCGGGCTAAATATGAAGAAGGTGAATTTCCAAAAATTGGGAGGATTCATCGGTTTATTACAAAATTCGTTGCAAGAATTTTACCAACACTGTATATGCTGTCATAAATATGGGCTGAACTAATTATTTTGCGGAAACTGAAGCGTTCATTTCACGTTGGACCGTGAGTATGAGTTGAGCAGCTATGCGGAATGAAAAAAAGTGGAAACATTAAATTCCTCTCTTCTCAGATATTCCATTAACGAAGATCTGCGTCAAGGATAATTTTCAACCGAGTGGTGAAAAATATATACCCTGTAAGCATAAAGTATGGAAAAAATTCATTATTCTCGAAACTTGGAATATTTCTGGAAATTCTTCAGACAATTCATTTTTAAGAGGAGTTTCTCAACTATTACATCCATTCGTGATGGTTGAATACCCTCATCGTATAAGTAATTGATATGATTTTCCATTGTAATGGGTGAGCAAATGAGAATTTTACGAAGTTTAACAATTGAAAAACATTGAAATGCAGCCATCGTATTCTCCAGGAATTTCAGCATATATTTCATATTACATGTTTTAGTCTAACTACTCAAATGAGAGCTGATGGTTCAAGGTAGGAGCAATGTTAAGGAAAAACGCCTGTAAGACCGGTTTCGTTTAATCTATCTCTGCAGACCTGGTCTTTTTTCCGTGAAAGTTGAGGTTATATATTCAATCCTACTCAATAAAAACGTGGAAACTAAAGAGCGTTAAGTATTTTTTAGATGGTACATAGTATAACCTAATTTATTGGTTCAGGCAGTTCTCAAGACTCGACTGGCTCAGACTGATATTTTTCGGGCAAATGGAATACCTTGTTCTAGTAACTAGACTCATGGCTCGGAATAACATAATCGAGAGAATACGGAATGCATTACATTGGAAAGGATGGCAATAATTTAAGCTAGTCACTTCGAATTAATAATTTTCTTTGGAATCACTATTAACAGGATGCTTTTGAATCATTCGAAGAAATTCAGGAGGTGATTGACCGTATAAAATTATAATGGGTTTTTTCTATGATAAGATTTGCTCAGCCCACGCTCTTTCGAGATATCACACTAAAAGTTGCTTTGTAAAATCGAGTTTTTTTTCTAAACTTAAATCCAGATAGGAACTTGGAATACTGCTATTTTGTTATCTACGTGCACTCGCAATTACAAGCCACCGGCATTTCTCCATTATTCCTGTTATATGGAAGTGGAAGTGGAATTATCAAACCTTACTTAATCAATATCTGCCTTCTTCTTAAACGAATTTGTGTGATGATAATATAATCGGAAATAACTGTTGTTTCAAAAAATTCATTTTGCTCTTGAAGTTTGCTTCTGGAACCAATGGATTCGGGGGACAAATACAATTTCATGCATAATACCTTGTTTGAAATCCAATGCAATGGGAGGTTGGTGTCACTTTTAGCAATTCATTAGTGTCTACTCAATGTTCACTCAAGTTCCAGTGAGCTCATGTCAAAGTCTATTGTTGGTAGTTACAAATTGAAGTTTAGTTGTATCTTTGCAGTTTGCCACATTCAATTTGTCTGGTTATATACTGGTTCTTCTTCTATTATGAAATATGTTGACACACACGGAAATAACATATATTCATTTTGTGTGCCGTTTGGCAAATGGTGAAACATTGGGAGCTGAAAGACTTCATGATTCAAAATATCCGCAACGAGTTACTCCCCTTCACTCATGATTCCATTATTTTCTTCGGAAAGTCATTGATTGGATGATAGACGAAATATCAAAAAATATTCAATAACTGGAAAACATGCTGCCCAATGATGAAACACTGTTTTTAAAATATTTTTCAGTTAATATGTGGATTCGAATTATAGGGGACCATCAAGTTGGGTGACATTCTGTGTCCCAGTCTATGGACGGAATTGCTTACACAAGTTGTTTCCAAAATCATCTTCCTGAACTACATTTAAAATTATTGGAGAATATTTGAATCTTATATTTTCGCTCTGTTAATTTGTTATTCAAGAAAACCCTATAACGCTGTATAGTAATATTATATTGAACAAAGTTTTCGAAAAAAATACTTCTTGAATGAAAAACCCAATTTTTTTCGAAACATTTTATTCATAGCTTCTTTTTCGATAGTTTCCTCATATTTTCAAATGATATTTATAGTTTAAGAGTGAAAAATTTAATCTTGCAACAGCCCCAGAAGCAATGATTGGAAATATTGCTTCTTACTTGTCTCCCCCTGTACATTCCAATCAAATACTCTTTCCACAATCAGGAAAAGGTCTTCCCAATATTCACACAAAATCTCACCAGATTGAAAAATAATTATTTAGAGACAAATTAGGTTCCAAATAAATTAGGGCCACAGTGTATACAATGTGTTATTCATAAGATGCGACAAAATGTATAAAACTGTCAAACGTGAGCTGACTCCTTCACCAAATGACGTTCATGAAAAATAATAACAAACTTGGAAAGGTCGTTAAAAAATAAGCTCGAATGCACTTGTAATTCTCCTAAATTTGCTCTGGTTCAATAAAAAAGAATGGATAGTTATGTTCAAAAGTATTGAATTTCATTTTTATACTACTTTTGATAACCTCTAAGAGTTCATCCATACCTTAAATGTGGTTATAATCCAAATAAAGGGTTCAATGAAACTCAAAGTCAAACCAAAATATATTTAATGCTTGTTGGGACTCAAAACTTGCAACCAGCTTCGGTAACAATTACCATCATCAGGCTATAACAAATAGAAAATGGTACCTCATTGTGAAGATCCAAAGAGACGATAAAATTGATATAACAAAGCTGCGATCAAATAATATTTTACAATCAAGTTAAAATTAATAGAGAAAATTAATCTGAAATAATGAATCTCTTCTATAATGACAAAAGTTATGAGAAATTTAAAGGAGAAAAAAATATGAAAATTGGCATACATACTTAACAAAGGGTGTAGAATTTTATGACACACTCAAAATTACCCCAACCCTAATATTTCCCAAACTCACCCCCACCCTCTACCCCTATGGTATGATATTTGCATATAATTTATTTTATCGCAAATTTTATTCCATCAAATATACATATGCCAAATACTAAATTTTTATTTTCATTCGTGAAGACGGAATAAAGATTTTTATATTTATGAAATAATCGATTTTTTTTAAACATTTTTCCCGCATAACTTTGTTAAAAAAAAAGTTGTTAAAATGAAATTTCAGGGTTATACGTGAAAAAATACGTAGAATTTGATTCCATATTTAAAAATTCATTTTTACGAATTTTTGAAGGTATTAATATATTTACATATTGTTCTGTTTTGTTCTATTGGTGGTTTATTTTATAATTTTGATTGTTTATATTGAATTTTAAGGATTTGTTCTTCTTCTTTTAGATGTAAATGATATGTATGCGATTGTATGGGTAATTGAGCTACACTTGTCATTTGATCATAGAACTTTGTGTAAATTAGCTATTTTGATGTTTCACAAGTTATAGTATTTTATACATTTGTCATTTTCCCTCCAGTACTTCACTACTTCCGTTATATTACAAGTTGTCCACGTGCAATTCAGTGTCTCATATAGTTAAAGACAATTTATAATTTGTTAATGGAAATTATTAAGCTTGAACATGTTATTGCTCACGCTCTTTATTTTGTGTTTTTCATTGTAGATAAAATTCACACCAACATAAAAGAATTTCACATTGCCCAGAAGTTCCAATGTATGCCTATTAAATCAGGAGAAGATATTGGAAGAAGGTTCCCTTTCCAAAAATTTCGTCAATTTTCATATTTATTCAATTTCATGCTTCTTTTCTCCGAAAAGTAAATATAAAACAACCACAACTTCTCTACATCCCCTTTTCATGATGGGTTTTCCACATTTTCATTAAAAAACTTTCTTGCCATAACAGAACTTCCCCCCCTTAATTAATTTTTAAGAGATGAATTTCATTAAATTGAACATACTCTCTACTTCAATTTAAAAGTTCTCATTATTTTATATCTTTTAATATGTTCAAGGTTTTTTCATGAGAAAACACACATAGTTCTTAACTTTTTTTTCCTACTCTTAAGTTAGTTTGAGGTTTTTTCATTCCACAATTTATTAAATATTTTCACTTTGTTACAAAGTACTACTTGATGGACTAATGATAGTGATGTTCTCACCCTCCCAGTTGTGAAATTTCATACAGGTAACTTTCATAATTTGTTATATTTAAAAACATTTGAAATATTTAAATTTCTCATAACTTTTGTCATTATAGTAGAGATTCATTATTTTAGATTAATTTTAACTTGATTGTAAAATATCATTTGATCGCAGCTTTGTTATATCAATTTCATTGTCTCTTTGGATCTTTACAATGAGGTTCCATTTTCTATTTATTAAAGCCTGATGATGGTAATTGTTACCGAAACTGGTTGCAAGTTTTGAGTCCCAACGGACATTAAATATATTTTGGTTTGACTTTGAGTTTCATTGAACCCTTTATTTACTTTTGATTACTTTGAACCCCGTAGGAAATAGCAAGAAGGGTAAGCACACGGAAAATATAGGAGGGAAACCTGAAGTATGGTGGTTCGATTCGGCGTTGTGGTTAATTCTTTTTCTTCCTGTTCTCAGTTCTTTTTTCACAATTTCTGTCCAAAAGCAATGAATTTAGGATAAAGCAAAATGATTTGTTTCCAAAGTTTATTTATTCATTTACTTTAAATATCCAATTTTTACTGAATTTATGCCAATAAGAATGAATATCTGAAGGCAAAGCTTCATCCCAGCCAACCTTCTCACTCAATAATTGTTGTAAAGTATGTTAGCAAGAATCACACACACGGAAAGTGAACCGAGGGGATCATATACTTTAGCAAACGATGAAAGTATAGTACGCTTAGTATACTTCTCAGAAGAAGGTAAAGGAATATGATACATAAGAACATCAGATTTAAAAAACCAATAAAGACCAAGAGTTTTATTTTCAGTATTGTCACCAAAAACTGACTATCGATCACAAGGAGTACCATCATCACCACCAATTTTTTCTAGTACCTCAGGGAAATTAGAAATTCACCCCCTTAAGATGAACCCACCAAATTTCAAGATGCCATCAACTTGCATACTCAGAACTACAGCCCAGCAACAGAATCTGTACCAAATAACATATTTTCCACGAAAAACTTATGCAAAATAATATTAGAAGCCTTGGGATATTTTTCTCAAAATTCTGGTCCAAGTTGCTTGAGACATCTAATGGCCAGAAATGGAGCAGATGCTGTTCCATACGTGAATGTGTTTAGTTTGAAAATCTTTAACTCATCATTTGGGCTAGATCTCCAATATATTTTCTATAAATTCCTTTGACCTTGCACCATAATCATCCGGTACATTTTGGCCACATCTGCACACACTATCACCTTATTGACTCTAAACTGCAATAAAATAGAAAGTATGTCATTTGATCCTATGTAATGGATGTCATTCGGAGACATACCATTATCTATAGGAGCTGATGCATTAAACACCATCCTTGAACGTGTTGTTGAACTATTTCCATCCAATACACCATGGTGCGGCATGAAATAGGAACATTCAGTAGAAGTCAGACCAGTATCCAAACTCATATGTCCCATTGAGAACACTATTGGCCAGTTGGAGGGCGTAATCATGCCAAAAGTATTGTACTCAAATGTGTTATCTGTTTTGAAGTTGAACCTAAATCCTAACCCAAACATCAAAAGAAGAATTGGCCAATTGTGAACGCCTTACTAGTTCATCTTTCATGGTAATTTTACTTTTGTAGAGAAATGCTCTAACAAACCCTCTATAGTGACGTCATTGATTTTCCATTTCTGCTTATACATTTTGGTAACGGAAACTACATGATTTTTCCGCTCCGGTATCCAACAATGCATTGAAACTATGATTTCCAATTTCGACGCCTATATACGGTCGGAAGTCGTTCATTTCTGCTGGCGGTACAACTTTGGATTCGTTTTCCTGCCTCCTGCTGTGGGTTTGGGCAACGGTTTCGATAGTGTCCAGGACCACCACAACGAATACAGGTAGGTGGACTGGAAGACGATCCAGTTGAAAAGTATTTGGCGGCAAACGGCAAAGGAATGTTGGTCGATGATGCTGCTATAAATCAAGTCACGGGAACTGTTCTCAATCATTCAATAACCTCTTACAATATTTACATTGTCAATTATAATAAAGGTTGACCTTGTTCTAAAATCTTCAAATTAACATAATTGTGCCTACCTTGGTTATAGTTTAGTTGATCAATTGATCGCCACTAATTCCCTAGTTAATTAACTGACACTTTCCGTTGGATGTTCCTTGTTTTTTTTTATTTGCTTTGGTGGTAAAGAGGCTGGTTTTCTTTGGGACATGTGGTCTCAGTGATATTCGAATAAAATCGGATTTTTAAAGCCAAAACTGGAAAAGTAGCCAAAGTATTCCGTAAAATATAGGCTGATTCCGACCTTAGCTGATTTATATACTTCACTACCTACCTGCAAGGCCAAATTTCAACTACGGTGAGTCATCATCCTCAACTATGATCTTCTCTTTTGCATGGGTATAACCAACCATGGGTTTTCAGGTTTTCTTTTGTTTCCCCTCACTGCTACCCAGCAAACTTTCTGGGCCGCTCATCCTGCAACCTCCTAGAGACGGTAACTGATACACGACCTCCTAGATGTGCTCAATGCATATGAATACATACGTTGACATAAACTGCGAGATACTCTTGCTCATACTTGATTGGTATTGCGGAGAAGAAGAACACCTACACCTTGAAGCTGTATTCCTTAGAAACAAGTAAGATCTAATCTTCACTTTTCTGGAGTAGTAAATAGTTCTGTCTGACTTGGTGCGCTTCCTAGACTGTGCCCTTGGTGTCTTTACTCTTGCTCAAGCATTGTGTAAGGGATTGTGTAACCCATTATCTTTTATTCATAAATTTAAGTATAAAGATATATCAGTTTGGTTTAGTTGCATGTTTCAGCTTACATATTATAGTAGAGATGCTGGCTTCAATTAATTTAGACGAGACTTCCCAGTCTGCATAATTTAAAAACTGTAAACCGAATAGTAATACTTGGTACTTATATTATATGGCTCTGCACCATTCTTGTTCAATCTATTTTGTTCAACTGTATACAGTACCTACCTAATACATACTTGGCATTTAATTAGAGATTTTTAATTTACCCACACCACCCTCCGAATAGTATCAAAATAAGCAGCTAGCAAGCATTTGATATCCAATTTAATATTACTGAACTTAAAAGATAACTTCATTCCCTACCTGTTCCAAAAAGGGAGTAATAAACATAACACCGCTTCGGTTATTCTGGTACCATAATTCGGGTTTACCGGACAGTAATTCAGGTAGCACCAGAAAAAAAATTATGTTTCTGTCATTTTTCGCAGTACAGATCCTCTATCTTTTTTATAAAAGTGGCAAAATCCCTTCGGTTTCCAAAACACACCTTCAAATCGTGTACATGTATCGGTGGGGTTGCCATAGCGATAGGATAAATTTCAGGTACTCTTTGGTCTGCAGTGAGTTGTTGAGACCTATTTCTCAGTCTCAAAAATTGAAAATTTTGACAAGTCTTCGTTTATCATGGACGATTCCCGCAACGCATAGGTTCCTCTTCCTAAGCTGGGTATTCAACTCCTCGTTTTTATGCAGGTAGGTATACCCAATCTCGGGAACGTCAAGATCTTTGGAGTATCGCTTGACATAAGCTTTTTGGTCCTGGCCTAGTTGTTTCTTCTCACAAGCTTTTTACTTCAAGCTTCTGCTTCTGCAGTCCCTACTGCGGGGAAACAATCTAAAAGGCTCCCTGTTTAATCAACAGTCAAGTTGCCGCTCGTGCACCATTTTAAAACAGGCCTTCTTTCCTACAAGCGGCTCCTGCCAAACGAACGGCACTTTAGGCACCCTTGATGCTAAATTTCGGTTCAAATCTCAGGGGCCAGATTTTCAACGCGGTTTGCTTCTCGGCCCTTTGACCATTACCTCAAGAGTCCCAGGTAGCCTTAGATGAGGATTACCGAAAATTCCTTTGACGAATGAAATTCCGGCTTTCCAACCAACAAGAAAGATATATTTCACACGAGACAGGAAAAATGGTTTAAATCTGTTGAGTGATCGAACAGGTTGTGGTTGTGGTTGTGGTTGTGGCTGAGCTTTTTCCAAGTTCTGGAAACCCTTTGGACTCAAGAGATATACGAAAAATATCATTAAGACAATAATAGAAATACATTGTTTTCCGAGACGATGACAGAACGGTTTATATCTGCCAGTTAATCGAAGTTGTGACTGAGCCTCTTCCAAGTTTGGGTAACTCTTGTGACTCAGAAGAAATACGGAAAAAATATAAAAATAAATAAATTGTTACATGAGACTTGGGAAGAACAGTTAACAATAACAAAAAATCCCAGTATAATTCCACTAAAATTCGTCCGTTGCTATGGTGATCTGTTAAAAAACACGTTTTGTGTGATTGGAAATTACAGCTGTGGAATTTTCCAGAAAATATCACAGTGGTACGGAAATTGTTCGAATATACAGTTTATTTTGAAATGTCTCTATTGTTACTACCAAAACCACATGGTGAAAGATGGAAGTAACAAAAAAATAGTCACAAAAATTCCCATGAAAATATATTGGCGGTAAGGAATTTTTTTTAAATTTTAAGTTTATTTTAATATATATTTATCTTCATAACCAAATGCTCGGGTGGAGGAACTACCAAAACTACTCACTTTTGGTTTTAACACCACTCTTATTAGTCGTTGCTATTCCGTAGAAAGGAAAGCAGAGGGAGCAAGAGTCCTTATTATTGACCAATTCATAATCATGATCCTACCTACAATTTTGGCCTTGGCGGTGGTGAAATTTATGTATATGTATAGAACAAAAATTTGATTACTTATATTGGCCATACCGAACGTTCTTCCGGTTGAAAAAATTCAAAGATCAGACAAGACTGAACTTAATGATAGAATTTATTATTATTTGGGATATTTATAAAGAGATTGAAACACCCACTATTCGCGTCCTGTTTCTCCTCCACTTCATCAAAATGAACATGGAAAGCTCTCCTCTTGCAATATTCCACACTAGTCCCAAAATTTGGTTCACCAAACCCAACTAAAGCTATTTTTCAGAAAAACGTGACAGGACATCACCTTCAAATTATTATAACAATCATAACCACTTTTGTGCGTCGCCTTTTTGGAAAACTGAAACAACTTTATTTTATTTTACCATGTTATTATGCTGGTAGCGATTGTAACACCTACTTATCTTTGTCCATAATAGGGAGAAAGGTGGAGGAAATGGATGAGTTAATGTTTCCAAATTTAAAAAAAAGGAAATACACAACTTTTCCACTTCTATCAATAACAAACATAGTGAAGGTGTGTCTTGGGCTTCCACAATAACAATGGAATATCCAGCTCGTTTATAACGCAATCATAGCAATCACAGTTTGTGGTTCTGTATCGGTATCTGTAGATTAGGGAGGGTGAGTGTAGACTCACATCATTCAGGCCACATGTGACCCATTGTACATCCTCCCGAGGAGTTGTCCTCCTGGGTCATCGTATATAATAGAAAAAACTTCAATACCTTCTCAGTTTATATTCGCCAAAAAAAACTTTAAATAATCAACAGAAAGTCGTATTCAACCGAATGGAAGACAGTGGACATAACACTAACTAACAAAGCTAATCTCGCTCCTACGATTATTGAGTATAGTAGTTTTTTGAAAATCAGTGCGAGTGAGAGGTAACTCAAAATCATATAAAACGTTGATTGGAGAACTGACAAAGTGTACAAATTGAAACGGTAGCAATCCATTAAACCCCTTCTCGAGAGTTTGAATTATGCTGTTGAACTGCCACTCAAGCCTTTGGCTCATTATTCATCATGCCCAACTTTTTGTCTCTAATTCAACAGAGTCATTAATTATAATTGGTATGAACATTACCCCGAGTAATTGGGAATAGAGCAAGTCTGCTCGGGAAAACTAAATCATGTGTATGGTTGACGGGAACTTTATCATTGGTGATAACACTTTTCACGCCATTAAGCAAACGTTACCGTCACGCTTTGAACGGTATATCTAAGCACTTTTTCAAGGGATGTGATATTTTTACGTGAAATTTACGATGTAGTTTCCGTCGAATCAAACGTGATGGGTGACTTTGTGCTGATAAAATTTCTGTTAGATATTTCGTTTGTTATTTATATGATGATAGTACGGAAAAATTGGAACACGCTAAACATAAATATTGTGAAATATATAACTGATGAGAATACATTATAGAGATAATAAGTTTCCGTTGTTATATACCATTGAGAGTTTCACAAATGTATCTGAGTGCCATAATTAGGTATAATTTCGATTCTATCTGCACAATAAATATCGATATATTATATAATGCATCAAACTTTGTACACGACTACTTAAACCAAATGAACGAAGAGGGTTTCGAAAGCTTAATAAATAAATACACTAGGATAAAAGACCAGCAAAAGTCATGTTCAGACCATATATTCTTTAAGACTAATATGAATAAATATAAAAATATCCCTATAATATTGCAAACTAGTATCACTGATCATTTTTCGATCATAAATCATTTTGTGCTACCTGAAATAAAGCAAAATATTCCATTAGAAAAGAACAAAGTTATATTCGATATAAAAATATATATAACTATAACAAAAAAAAAATAAAAAGAACCGACATTAAACGTAAAAACTGGATCACACCAGCCCTTATAACTTCTGTTAATGAAAAAAAGGTTATATAAAATGATGAAAAATAACAACACACCACATAATATATTGGTTTTCAGGAAATATAGAAATTATTTAAATACATTAATGAAACAAGCTAAATCATACTACTTCAATAAGAAAATAGATGACAATAAGGATGTTGGAAAAAAATTATGGGAATGTGTTAGAGAGATCTCAAACACCCAACAAAAAAAAACAATAAATGAAATTAAAACACATACAAATACTGCAGTCCATAACCCAAGACAAATTGCAAATGCATTCTGTGAACACTTTACAAATGTTGAATAAAAAATTGCTAACAAAATAAACAATAAAAATACGATAAAAAATATCGAACAACACAAAATATCTAAAACAATTTTTCTTTCAGACACTGGTGTGAAAGGGTTAATAGAAACTGTAATGAGTCTTAAAAATAATAATTCACCGGGGCTAGATGGTATACGATCAGAATCTCTTAAGGCAGTAAGTACAAAAATTGCACCTGTGCTAACATTTCTAATAGATAAATCAATAAACGATGGTAAGTTTCCAAAAATATTAAAAATTGCAGAAATTTTGCCCCAGTTTAAAGATAAAAATCCTAAGGAAACTTCAAACTATAGACCAATATCGTCAATTTCAAATGTAGGAAAGGTGTTTGAGAAAATAATACAAAAACGAATCGTATCGTTTTAAAAAAATATATAACATATTATCAGATGAGCTACACGGATTTCGTGAAAACGTGTCGAAGTCAGATGCAATAGCCAGGTTACTAGAAATGATAAATCATGCCTTAGATAAAAAACAACCATCCATTGTCATTTTTGTTGATCTGGCTAAGGCATTTGACAGTGTCGACCATAAGAAGCTCTTATCAGTCTTAGAAAATGCGGGATTTAGGGGTATAGCTTACAAGCTACTTAAGAGTTACCTAAACGAAAGAAGGCAGTGTGTGAATATTAGTGGAACTCACAGTGAATTCAAAGATGTAAAATATGGAGTACCCCAAGGAACCCCTGGGACCAATCCTCTTCAACCTATACCTTAATAATATATTTTTTCAAGACACAAAAGGAGATATTGTGACTTTTGCTGATGACACCGCTGTATTCTATAAAAATGAAAATTGGTTGGCTCTCAAAAATGATATTGAAATTGATTTTGTTGAAATAGCTAACTTTTTTGAAAGCAGACTACTCACATTAAACCATAAAAAACCCTTTTTTTACCATTTACTTCATATAACACCGACTTGCCACTATTTGATCAAATATCTATTACTGTATCCACAAAAGAAATGTTTCATATCAAAACATCAAATGAAATTAAATATCTTGGAATTTTCCTTGATTCCCATTTACGATGGGACCACCAAATAAGCTATTTATTAAAAAAACTTAGATTTTTACTATATAAACTCAAATATCTATCTAATATTCTAAAGTTAACTTGGTTAACTTACCTTAAAATTCCTTATTATGCATTGGTCGAAAGCCACCTAACCTAATATGGTCTTATTGCTTGGGGATCGGCTGAGGAAACTCTCATCGAGTACTCACAAAAAGTACGAAAAAGTATATTGAAAGTATTATTTCACAAACCCAGAATCTACCCTACAATTGAACTCTACCGAGAAACTGAAGTATTCAACATCTGCCAATTATATGTTAAAGTAATTTTACTAAAGCAACATGAGGACAAAGCCACTCTAATTCAGCATGATTATCCAACTAGATTCGGAAAGTGCTGCCGTAATACCCTCAGTGAAAAAAGCTATAGGTGAAAAAAGTTTGACATACCTGGCTCGAAAGTTATATAATCAATTACTATCTGATTTGGAAAATATCAACTCTTCAAGTTTATTCAAAAAAAAAAAAAAATTGGATCCAATCTTATCCGGCTGATACAATGCAAAATTTCATTTCTTCACGAAATAAAGGTTATCATAGTCTGTCAATCTTATCGTGATTTATAAAACTTGAAAAAAAACTTTTGGTCTTTTCAATATTTTATCTGATGTTACTTACAATATTTGTATTATCGTTTTATATTCTATATGTTATATCTTATATTTCAATTTTTTTTCAAAATGTTCTCATATATATTCAAGATTTGTTTTTGTAAGTGATTGCTTTTTAATTTTTTTATCTATTTTTCATAATAAATGAATTATCGCATTCACGCACAAGCCTGGCTTTTGTGAATGTACGGCTCTTTTTGCGATGAAAATGGGCGACTACCTATTTACTAAACTTATTTTCATATGCTTGTATATTTTTAAATATATATTGTAATTATTGTAACTGTAACTGAGGCGAATAATTTTTTATTATTATTATTATTACAATGTACTAACTTTTCCTGTCAGATCTGACAATGTATTGATAATAATGCAAAACGCGAAATAATTGTGCGGAGATAAATCCATCCATACTGTGGTGGTTTGATTGTGGTGCGAAATAGAGGCACGTTTCGAGAGTAGGCATGAGATAGAAAAGTAAATAACCCCAAACTGTGGACTGGGCCACGGCCACGACCCAGAGACTGAGTCGCCGGTCCCTTGGTCAGTGGCAGAAATAAGTGGGGTGAGGGTAGCTAAACCTCTCCTTTGCGAAGCATGCCACCGCGGACCACCCTACCCAAGCCTACCGACAGATGAATGGCCGCAGGGTGATATGTGGTCGAGAACGATCCCTTTGAGGAACCGTGCGTAACCCCATTGTAGTTGGCCTTTCTCTGGTGATGCGGGGCTCTACGCCTCTACCAGAGGTGACCAACCCTTCCCTTGCTACTCGTGAGAACAAAAACAAATACCAAGGCTGCACAGAAGAGCTCACCTGAATCAAAGGCAGTAGCTGGGGATGAACAGTAATGTCCACCCCAAAATACTTCCAAGAATGAGGTTGGACATAAAATATCACCTTGTGATGTAACTCTAAGGCCAAGGCTAAAGCGCATCTGCGGCGCCGAAGCCAGAAGGAGGAAGAGAGCTGAGGGGTGGCAGCAGCTTAAAGTGCACCCTCATCCTCCCCCACTCCACATCCAACAAGAAAGGCACTTCCTGCTGCGGGCGCCAAGAGCTCCGCATTAAATAAAGGCAAGGAACCTGCTACCCCTGCAGAAGAGCGCCCTCACTTGAGCACCTCCATGAGGGGGACTTCTAGAAGGCTGAAGAAGCCGCGCAGCGACAGAAATGTCGCCGCGACTTCAAAACCTTGAGACATCTCAATGTTGCTATTATAGATGAGACTAGCCCGTACGGTAAGGTCACCGCAGAACGGAAGAGAATCATCAAAAACCAACTGCAAGAGGAGCTGGACAAGTTAATTTTCTCCGCCGCCAGCAGCAACAGCAAAGCGCCCACGTTCAAGTCGTGGACATACTCCGGTCAAATCATCAGAGTAGTCTACGATGACGACGGGACGCTAGAGTGGCTGAAAATAGCCTCAAAAAACCTCAAGCCATGGTAGGGGGCATCACTGGCAGTCGTCAGTGTGGATGGGCTCCCTAAGCTTAACAAGGCCTCGCTCTGGATCCCGGAAGACGTCTACAAGACGACATTCGGTGGAAAGAAGAGGGTGCTTGGTTGGCTTGGGGCGCAGAACCTGGATCTGACGGTGGCAAGATGGTGCACTTTCCACCATGAGGTGAAGGTGAACCCACAAACACCTCTTCGTCTTCGGGATCGGGGACGAGGATATGGCTGTCCTCAAGAAGAAGTCGATGAGGATGAGCCATGCGTTCATGCGTTCATTGACTATCAGGGTAACGAGGAAGGAAGCAGGGGATACCTCTGAAGACCCGAGGTCCTTGGAAGTACAGCCACCTAAAGTAGATATCGACCCCAAGGCCACCATGGGTCCCGAAAAGGACGTCGAAGCAGTCCATGACCTGACGGAGAAGGCACCCACCCGAACAAAGCGAGGTCGTCTCTCCCCTAGCGAAGGAACAGATGGACCTTTCAAGCAAATTTGATACCATTGAACCTTTTCATGGGAAAGGACGTTGGAAAAAGGTGAATATTATACAATGCAACCTCCAGCACAAAAAGGCGGCAACGGCAACACTGTGTCGCCACCTTGATGTATTGGAGGATGCAATAGCTCCAATCTTGTACGTCAAGGAGGTTGCGTTAATGGCCACGGTACGGTTGCGCACGGCTGGTATAAACCCCGATGTAGGAGTGGGCCAATTGAGGCTGAGCCTATGGCAAGATGCATGGGAATTCAGGATTTGAGTCGTTAAAAAGATGAGTTACTTCGACATGGGTACGTTTGCGATCACCATATCCAACTAACATCAAGATTTGGATGCGTTTTTTTTTCTGATAAATGTGCCATTATTCTTTATTCACTTTTAAATTTCGTGCTAATTTGGAATTAGTAGCAGTTCTTACAATTCGTACATAAATATTGAACCAATGATGTGGTTGACGTTTCTTATGCCTACTATGGTTTTTTGTTTTATTTTAAAAACCTACAAGTCCAAATAATTAGTAGGTACGATACACTTTAATTTAGAAAAAAGAAAACAATATTTTATAGGACATTTTGTAATGGAGTGATACATTGGGATTATTTTTGGGAAAAGAAAAAAATTAACTTTTTTTTGATGGTTCACATTTTGAAAAATTCAAGATGGCGGCCGTACGCTAAGCGCTGACGTCAAAAACATTTGACATTTGCTCTGAAATATGCAGAATAGTCTTATCCATCGTCCCAGAATTTCATAACTTTCCCTTTATCCGTTTCAAAGATCCCTTGGTGCGAGACTTTTCAGCAACGCTGTATAAGAAATACAAACGAACAAGTTACATACAGAAAAAAAAATTAATGAGGAATGTATTAAATCTACAATTATCAGCCAAAAAAGAACATCAGGAGTGTTATGTATTCACTAGGATAAATCACAATTCAATAAATAGCTATTGTAAAGTTTATTGACAACTTCAATGAACTCATATATCGACTACTGTCAGATTGACAAAACAGATTACTTATACTACATCAACCCCCTCTATAATGTTGAAGATTCAATTTAGAAGGACGTTTAACTAGCCTTCCCGAACGAATATTTTTATTCAATCTCGAAGGACTTGCCACAATAGCTTTCGGATTTCCAACTTCTCTTACATCCAAATTTGTTTCTTTAACAACATTCTCTACTACTCTAGATAGCAAAGGATTTTCAGTAGACACTTTCGGGATTATATTGGTTATATTTGGGGTTTACTTCATAATATTCGGTATTTCACTTGATTGGGAAAAGACTATAAATGTAACAATGGTTCATTAATACTAATATTCAGCTGTGGGCGCAAGTTATCAGAATGGACAAACCTAATGTCATTTTCAACTCCTACCAAATATATACAGAAACTAGAGATTCTCATAATTTCACCCTTTTGCCACAGTTTTGTCAATTTATTCTCAACGAAAACATTGTCATTCAATTTGTATAAGTTTACTTTTCTCTTGGTGCCAGAGTTGAAGTCATAATTTCTTTGTAACTTGATCGAATTGTGGCAAGGTTTTAGTAAGTCGAATCTAGTTTTTGGCCCGATTTTTGGAATATATTCAGCTGGGGATATTCCAGTAACAGTTAAGGAAGTATTTCTGTACGTAAACAGAAAATTTGACAATTTTCGCAATTTATTTTATTCCAAAATATCTCCACCTCCTTGTGAAAACAAACTTTCCTCTAGGCCTTTTTTTATAGTTTGCACACCGCGCTCGGCAATACCATCGCTCTGTGGATGGTATGGGGGTGACTATACAGGAGAGATACCATTTGCTTGGCAAAAAGAAATAAAATACGACGAGATAAAAGGAAGACCATTATCTCCACTGACTCCACTGGCAGACCAAACACCGAAAATATTTCTCTCAAGACATTTATAGCTTCATGGGCATTAGTACCATTTTTCATTAATTTCACCTCCATCCATTCGGATTTTTGGTCATCAAGTATGAGAAAGACAAATTTATTTTTAAAAAAGAAATCAATGTACACTCCATAAAAATCGTGTGGTGCGTTAGTCCAAGGTAGTAGAGCAGCATTTGAAAAGTTTTGATGTTGTTGACATACATCACAAGACGAAATAAATTTTTCTGTTAATATTCAATGTAGGCCACCAACAGTAAAATCTAATAAGCATCTTTGTACGTACAATACCACAATGTTCTTCGTGAAACAACATAAAGACTTCATTCTGTAAACTTTCTGGAATGACAACCTTATTACCTATCAAAATACAGTTTTGCTCGTCAGACAGCTCATTTCTCCGCTTCAAAAAAGTTTTTTAGTTTTCATCCTTTATGACTGAAGGCCATTCAGATAAAGTAAAATCTCTAACTTTAGTTAAAATCAAATCTTTATTTGTTTCCTTCGCTATGTCTAGAGATGTCAATGGCTTCTTCTCCATTAAACAGAAAGAATACAAAAGAATACAAAAACTCTGAGACATGTGTGTGATTTTTACAGGGTAACCTAGACAAACCATCAGCATTATTTAATGAAGCCCCCTCCTTATACTGGATATCATAGTCATAGCCATATTCGACTTACTAAAACCTTGCCACAATTCTATCAAGTAACAAAGAAACTCCGGCACCAAGAGAAAAGTAAAATTAATATAATAATTGAAAAGACCAGGATAAGACTTGGGTTCGGTTAGACTTTTTGGCAAAGGCGCAGATTTGATATCTTGTATTTTTTCTTGAGTAGGATGAACACCATTAACATCTATTTCATGACCTAAGAATACTACCTTGATTTGAAAAAACTTACATTCCTTTTCATTTATTTTCACATTAAATTCCATCAATCTCTGAAGAACCTTCTTAACACTATCCAAACAATCTTGAAAAGTACTACCAAATACTAAAATGTCATCCAAATAGCATTTCGTATTCTTCAATCCAAATATAATTGAATCCATTACCGATTGGAAAATTCCCGGCGCTGCGCTAATACCATATGCAAAAAGACCAATATGAGTGTTAATAACCATCAACTTCTGTCATTTTTCACTCAGTTTCAGCAGCTGATAAGCCCCCTTTAAATATAATACTGTGAGATATATATGACCATTTAAGCAAGCATAAATATCTTCGGCTAAGGGTAATACGCAATGATCAGCATCTATAACAGTATTCAACGTTTTCTTGAAATCGACACAGATACGAATTGCATCAGACTCTTTTTTTGGTACAATCACGATTGGACTAGCCCAGTTACTGGAACTAGGTAAAGGTGAGGGTATGGTTGATAATTTACAGAAGTCCACCAATGTAGAGATGGATAAAGGTGGTTTGGTTACAGCACAGATGAAGAACAGAAAAGATAAAAACTAAGTATACGAGTAAGAGACCTGAAAGGAAATTTGGGTA
>CAJUYG010001715.1:0-44661 GCA_910591675.1 Galerucella calmariensis | reverse complement strand
AAGTAGTTAAAATAGAGTCCATTTTCCACGGTGCGAGTTGACGCTACAACTCGAAAAAGTTGGATGCAGCTTGGCGTTGTTTTACGTTGGACGCGTCGGTCACATGAATTAGAGCTTGCTCTATTTTCGAGCGAAAAGTCGCTGCAACTTGGTAGCTTCCAGTTCATTTTCCACGTTGCGTCAAATCGCAGCGACTGGCTGCTGGGATAAATCGCTGCGAGAAGAAGTACAATCAGCATATCGATAGTCTGTAGCTGCGACTCGTCCAGGCATAGGGGAAACGTAAAGTGTTGCCTACTTGATTGACAGTGACAGAAATGTCAGAGCGGAGCATCCAATAGAAATTTTGGGTTGGTGCGACAAAATCCACATAGAAATTTACCAGAAAAGTTACCAAGTCGCAACGACTTCTCGCTCGATAATAGAGCAAGTTCTAATAATTCATGCGACACACACACCCAAAGAAAAAAAACGTCAACTTGCATGCAACTTTTTCGAGCTGCAGCATCAACTCGCACCGTAGACTTCTCTTGTGGATTTTGTCGCATCAACCCAAAATTTTTATTGGCTGCTCCGATCTGACATTGCTGTCACTGTCAATCAAGTTGGAAAGTTGCCTGGATGAATCGCAGCAACAAACTATCGATATGCTGATTGTACTTTCTCTCGCAGCGATTTCTTCCAGCAACAAGTTGCTGCGATTTGACGCAGCGCGGAAAATGACCTTAAGAGTTGCATTTATGACAACCTCCATTTTATAACCTCCAACTACATCTTCAAAAGTATATTAGTGTCGATAATTACAGCATCAAGTTTGGGAAAATGTTGCTCATGATTATAATTGTGAAGCACTCAGCCCGAGAAAAATATGCGAATATGGAGCTGTTGTGTTGAGAATTTCTTTGCAAAGGGACGTGATGACACTTTCAAGTGGTAGTTGCTTTGAAAATACCTGGTCTAATTTGAACAATAGTCCAAGAGCCCCAGCCAATAAAGTAGGGTCTGAAAAAAATGTACGGGAACAGGTATATATTTTTCGATGTGGACAGGGGTGTCCCCTGAATGTAAATCCAAGTTGGCGTCAAGGGAGGGGCTTCACTTCTGCCGCCATCTTGAAAAATACGTTTTGAGAAATATCTCGCGAATCGCGCATCGTACGACAAAAATTTTGGACATCATTATTGTAGATAATGATATTTGCCATCTTTTGAATCCGAAACTTTTTTTTGTATAATGCATAGGTTTTCAATTATAGCGCTCCAAATTTTTTTCAATATGGTTTTTGCTGAATATTTAGTTAATTGTCAATGATAAATTGAAAATGGTGATAACTGAATTGTAGAGCATGAAATTTTCTACAAATTCCAATGGAGAAATTTTCCTGTAGCATTTATAGCTTGGGAGCTATTACGCTGTAAATGACATTATAACGAGATTATAATGCTGTATATTCATCAGGCGCTAGGGTGGTTCCCTCGCCTGTTTGTGACTTAGCGTTAAACGTACAGGGCTGCAAGCATGCCGAGTAACTACATGTGGCCAGATAAAGGAAATTGTATATATTTTTCGAATTGTGTGTTATAATTCTGTTCTTTCCAATATATTATGTTACGTTTGCAGCAATTGAAACGGGTTAGCGATTTTCGTTAGATTCGTTAGATTCACGTTAATTTGAAAAAAATTGAGAATTCAAATTGAACTAACCTTCATATTCTCCTATTGGAAAAGAAATAATTTTCAATATTACAATATATTATAATATACAGTATAAAATAATACTGTACAATATGAAATAGCATAACACAAGCATAACGTTAATTAATAATAGTAATAATATTAGGAATGACAATAGCAATTCTTACCATGTAGCGTGATGCACTTTTGTTTTTTTCTACATTGACAATTTTTCTCTTATTTTTGGGAATGAAACCACAATATTGTTTTTTATTTTTTATTTCGACGTTTCGGTAGCATTCCAGCTACCTTTGTCAAGATTAAATGATGATTAAATAAATTTTTGGTCCCTATCTGACACAACGAAAAAATATGACAACTAGACAATCAATAAAAGTGTGTCAGATAGGGACCAAAAAATTATTTTATCATCATTTAATCTTGATAAAGATAGCTGGAACGCTACCGAAACGTCGAAATAAGAAATAAAAAACATTATTGTGATTTCATTCCCAAAAAAATTAGAGGAAAAATAATAAATAATGCCACAAGGAACTTACAGAAGATACATTGGCAATCTTCTAAGCAACAATAAAGATCGATGAATTATTAGTTCTCCACATAATTTATAACTTTTTTGCGCGATCCATCTTTTTTGTTTATTTACAGCATCGGTTGTCAGGTCAGTAGATTGTGTTTACTGGTTTCTAAGTCCTAAATAATATATTACTTCATTCATTACACAAAAGAAACGAAAAAATAAGAAGATTGATATTTTTTAATGAACAGAACAATATAAAAAGTAATAAATAGCATGAAAACAATTTCACAAAAATGCAAATTATATTTTAAACTGATCGAGAAGTATAAATGTCACTTTTGACATTTCGTTCATTTCGAAGAAATTTAAATTATTTTATTCGAAATTCGAATATTTCAATATGATCGCGCAAAAAATGGTATAAGCATTTCGAACGTTAAGGGTAATACCGGTCTCCAGCAAAATTGGAGGCTTCGCTACGCTCAGCCTCCAAACATTGCTGTCGACCGGTAAACAACCCTTACCATTCTTGATACTTAATATACTATAATTGATTTGGTACATAGCTGATCGGAATTTTTTTCAACACTTCATGCCATTTTTTGCGTTATGAAATGGTTTTTGTATACAACGAGCAATATTGCCACTGATAATGTACGAGGTGCAAGTTTTACCAAGCTGCAGCTCCTTAACTATAAATGCAACGGGAAAAAGTCTCGAATGGAATTTATAGAAAATTTTATGTTCTACAAAACAGTTATCAACATTTTCTATTTATCATTGATCATTAATCAAATATTTAGCAGAAACCATATTGAAAAAAGTTTGGAGCTCTATAATTAAAAACCTATGCGTTATACAAAAAAAAGTTTCAAACAAAAAAGATGGGAAATATTATTGTCTACAATAGTGAGTAACACAATTTTTGTCGTACGATACGCGGTTCGCCAGATATTCCTCAAAACGTGTTGTTCAAGATGGTGGCTGAAGTGAAGCCCTCCCATTGACGCCAACTTGGATTTACACTCAGGAGACAACCTGTTCCGGTACATTTTCAACAAAAAATACCCGGCTCTTGGCCTAAAATTAGATCCATAATCCAACTACTCATGACAGGAACTGATGCAGGCTCTGACGACAGTGAGGATTTTGCAATTCTTACGGAGTCAATTATTAAGCAGGGTCCACACTATGCCGAGGTAGGCCGAGCGGGCTGACCTGGGCGGCGTAAGCCGCGTTGATGTAGACGCCCCGGGCGGCTTTGCCGGGCTAGAAAATTCCGGCCCGGGCCGTGCCGATCCCAACCCACATAAAGTAGGTCAAAGGAAGCCGAGCCAAGCCGAACAAAAATATAGGGTGGGGACGTGCCGAGCGGCCCCGAGCGGCTTCAGTTACAATTAAACCTCCGTCCGAACTGGACGAATAATTTTATTTTCGACTCACTTTGTTTAAGTAGGGTTTTTTATTGTTCATAGCGACGTCATAGTCGGTAATCATTTTGAAAACACTGAGGACACTTTAAAAAAGCTCCTAAAAAGGTCGGTCGGCTTCGTTTTCGGTGTGGACGTCGTGCCGGCCCGAACGTACCCGCCCGGCTTAGCTCACCCGGGTCAACCCGCCCGGCCTACCGTGGCATAGTGTGGACCCTGCTTTATGGAGCAACAAAGGAACCCAAATAATTAACCAGTTCTTATTTGAAAACATGATGCCTAAAGGCGCTATTTCAAATGAAATTTTCAATTCGGGAAAATCTAGCAGTTATCTGCGAACTTAACTGATAAGGAACGTATACTCGAAAAAATTTCACTCGATATTGACTAATGAATATTCTTCAACTTACCAGAGATCGATGCTGGAGAGCAGGAATGTCAATCAAATCAAACATAATCATCTGAAATCAAAAAAGAAATACTGCAAATACAATTCATTCAAAACTACATCATACAATTCAAATTAATAAATATATTCGGTATTCATGCAGAAATATAATTTTTATTCAACGTAATTGTAATTAAAATGCTCATTAAATCATTCCGAATATATAATATGCATCGTTTTGTACTTAATGCTAATAACCAATTACTATTTATAAATTTATCTGAAATACTAATAGGAATAATTGAATGGCCATTTTAATTAAACAATGCCTATTTCTACGAAACTAAATTCGAACTATTCGCACGGAATGCGCAATTTATATGGGCTATAACGAGTTATGATATGGGTTACTATATCTGCTGGTTTCAATGGTTTATTTATGCAATAAGCGGGGTCGTTACTCTTCGAACGTAGGCTACTAATTATTCGTAGGGTTTGACCCCAACCGGACTTTATTAAATATAAAGCGAAATAAGACTCAGTAATGGGGTATATACTCCGCCTGTGTCCTTGAAATATCATTCTAATATTGAGTTGACGACTGTTTGAGGAAATTACGATGAGGCGTGCATGATAATTTTCAGGTGAACACTGACTTACAAACATTTTGAAACACACTCTTCCTTAATTTCATCCCAATATCTTTATATAACAGTGATACATCTCTACTATCTCCTCCAATCCTCCTATAATTGTTTCCTTCTACACAAGCCAAGATCTAATAAAAATTTTTGTGAATAGACTGCTAACAGTACAGATTATATACTCGTGGATGTGAATACAGTGCTATTCAAAAGTCCCCCTGGTTCTACCTGGTTCATCTGCAGTGATTAGTACAAAAAGGCAACGAAAGCTACCTGCTCAATTGCAAGATTTTGAAACAAATTTTGACTCTGATGGTGAACCAGATTATTCTGATGCTTCTCCCTATTCGTCATATTCTTCATGAATTTACTTTATTATTTTGTTGAAAAAAAATAATTATATAAAAAAACGTGTAATGGCTGTATAGCTTATAGAGTTAAGTTTGTTTTGTTTCATGTTCATATACCTATGTATAAAATGTTTTAAGCTCGGTGTCAGCTGGGTGACCAGTAACACCAGCCATCAAAAATAAAGCTAAAACACTGAATCATTCTAATTTATTTAAATCCTAAATAAAGTATAAAAATACGACTAAAACAAATAGGTGACGTAATAGTAATAGATGACGTCACAGTGCCACTCTGGCAAATAATTTTGAATAGGACCTCCTGGCAAGTGATATCTCGTTTGAAAGGCATTGACATTGGCTTACTGCACCATAATAATGTGCAGGAGCACCATCTTGTTGAAATGTTATTTCCAGATGGCCAAATTCATCTGGATTATCTTCCAGAATTTCAAGAATTAACGGCTCAATTGCATTTTGTAATATCTCCAGATACACTTCACCGCTTAAATTGGAATTTAGAAAGACAGGAACAACTATGTGGTTTCCCAAAATATCTGCCCAGAAATTGACTTTTTCTTTTCTGGAAATTGAGTATGTTGTTCACGAAAGATGTGAGGATTTGTGTCACTCCAATATCTTACATTTTGTGTATTCACATTTCCATGGAGGCAAAAAGTACTCTCGTCACTGAAACAAATTTTTTTTGTGTAATGTGAGTTTTGACTAATTTTATTTGTCATACATTCACAGAATTCGTCATCCGGAAGGTGGTGCACCATTTTTAAATTGTATGGATGAAATTTATTTTTATCCAACACTCTCTGCACTGTACTTTTCCTCACTTCACAGATAGACGCAAATTTAGTTGAAGAGGAAGTGGGGTTTACTACCAGCAACTATATCAGTTTTCTTATCATTACTAAATGCTGGTCGACCAGATCGTTTGGCATCTTGAACCTACCTGTTGCTCCAAACTTGTGAAGAAGCTCCCTCAAATAAGTTTTCGGGATAGGGCGATCTGAGTATTTCTCATTAAATAAATATTCCGCTTCATGGAGGAGATTCACCAATTATTAAGATAGCTACTACTTTGTCGGCTTGAGTACGTACCATTTTGCCTATGTAAACTCTTAAACGTCTCGTTAAACAATAATAAAATTAAATATCAAAGCTATTTAGAAAAACTTAGCAAAGCAACGAATACTATTAAATTAAAAACGTCAATTTTTTTGACAACTAACCAGAGGCGGACTGAAAAATCTTCAATATTCAAATGTGAAATAATAATTTTGGTATTTATTTAATTTATCCGTGAAAATTAGTTTGAACCCAAACAAAATTAATATGGCTATGTAGCCAATGTCATTGCCTTTCAAACGAGATATCACTTGCCATATTGGCCAGAGTGGCACTGTGACGTTATTTAATACTATTACGTCACCTGTTACCATTCGTAGAGAAGTTTACAACACTTTATTCTCACCCTCCAAATTTTATTATTGTAAGTGTAGCCGTTCAAAAGATACGAGGAGGGAGGGGAATTTGAATAGCACTGTATATAATATATGTGAACAAATCCTCAAAAAATCCAAAGGGTAGAACATTAGAACTACGCGATGAAGTAAAACGACAGTTGCCATACGTCAGCTGTCAAATGCTGCTTGGTCATTTGGATTCCAATTTCTATTCTTTCAAATACCTACTTTCTTTGTCCAAATGTATCTTCGCGAAACTAGAGCTTAATATATTTGCTTGTGATAGAACTTTCCACAAATTTTGATGTTCTTCTCCTCTTTCCATCGCAATTCCATCATCACTATGTCATATGATTTACATACCACCCTTAGAAAATATTCAAGTTTTGTCAAAAGATCTCTTTTCTTCGGGGCAACGACAGTAGTCTCTCGTGAACTATACCGTATCTTTGACACAACTTGTCTATTATCCTTCAGGTTAAATATAAAGGCCGCTGTATATTTATAACAAATTAATTTTACCGCTCCAAAGAATTATGTACTCCGCTAGATTTTTATTACGACGTGTAAACGACCATATCTAATGAGGGTTATGAACATAATAAACTTTGTTTATTATAATCAACACGCACATGAAACTGGATTATAATTGCTAATGAGATTGTATGAGAGAATTAAAAATTATTGAATTTGATTCGCTAATTATTATACATGTATATTATAATACTTGACTTTATAACTGACTTTAATTATTAACTACGCCCGCTCTAAATATAAACTCAGTAGCTTTGCCATAGACCAGGACCCCTCTTTCACAATTTAGCTTTACTGCGCTTGACTCATAGAATTATGAAATTCTTATTCAGGAAAGATAATAAAATGCTCATATATACTCCTATAAGAGTAATCTCCTGGATAAAACCGAGGGAATTGTTAGATTTTGAGAGAATGGACTTGCGCACATTATCTTTGATCATAGATTTAGATAAATGAAGGCAGAGTTAAGGCCACAATAAACAAACTGAAAATATAATAATATAATGTAATCACCCAACATTATGTCATGTGTCTCTTTACTTTTCAGTCCATGAAATGATGAGTAGATATTAAATGCATTTTTAGATTTTGGAGCTTAATTGTTAAGTTTTTGAAAATGATTGTTTAGTTTTTGTAGTTTAGTCGTTCAATTTTTGGAATTTACATGTTCAGTTTTTGGAGTTTATTTATTGTTATCAAAATGGATGTTAACGATTTGGTGATGCAAATGCTGGCGGACCATGATGAAGATGCCAATCCTTGTATTGGCCATTTAGGTCGCTCTTGGACATTGAGTGGAACAATCTTCATCAGATTTCATTCGGGATGCTTCCATTCAATGAATGTCTTGATTGTTCTGCTAATTTAACAAATATTTTTTCAAGTCTCCGTTTATTTCTATGATGAATATTATGTCATCTACTTATCCCATTCATCTCTGGATCTTTCACTGCTCCATCTAATGCTATCTCGATAGAATTGTTGATGAAATGATTGTCTCATTCCTATATCTTCATTCATATTCCATTTGTCCCTTTTGGCCTTGCATTCGCATTATCAACACCATATAATATAATATGTGTCGGGTTCAAATCCGTTCTCTATCATTTGTGTCAAATGATGTCTCGTTAATTGTTGATTTCCATTTTTAAATCCTTGCTGGTAGTGACACAACTTCCCTAACCAACTTGTTTTCTGTAGTGGAATATTAATTACAAAAATTAAAACCCTGAAAGTTTCTTATAGTATGCTCGGTATCACACTGTATTTGAAACAATTTATACTAAATTTCAGATCAACCGTCAGCTCCAAGAGTATTTGACGCGGAGGGTCGGGAAATTAAAGTTGGCCATCCAGCAGGACCTTTTTTGGAAGGACGTGAATTGTTTTTATCTTGTCAAGTTACTGGTGGTAAGTGACAATGTCCTCTAGATTTTAATTAGTTTGATTTATAATGGTGGAATCGATTATGTACACGTCAGTTGAAAATGCTGGAATGTAGAATTCGTTTGGTTACAAAGCATATTAATAATTTTATTAAATAAAATATAAACCTTCTTTTATGAAAAAAAAGAACTATCAGATGCAGAATAATTGGAGAATACTGACTATTTTACATTTCCGTTTAATTTATTATCACCGAAAATGTCCTTATTGGACCAACAAATGACAAAATAGATGGATGAGCAAACATAATAGATAAAGAATTTCAATTTACTCCTTTGAACTTTTTGATAAATCCCAGTTTCGATATTCTGCAATCCTTCAGTGTTTGCTATTTTTCAAAACTTACGTTGAAATAATTATCATTCTGCAATATTAATCTGTTTGCTATTTTATTGTTAAATTTACTGGTATTTCAGGTCGCCCTAAACCCACTGTAACTTGGTGGTACAATGGTACAATTTTGGACAGTGTGATAGACTCGAGTAGAGAGTCTTATACGACTGTTAACCAACTTGTGATAGCCTCAAGTCCGAGGTACCTAAAAGGAGCTCACTTTGAATGTCGAGCTTCTTCTGCTGAGACTGCTGGATACATTTCCAGAGAAGTACCGCTTACAGTATTTTGTAAGTATTAATTTGAATATTTTTCATTAATCAATCTTTTCATTTGACATTGTTTTATTAAGGGTTAACATACTAATTCATCTTGTCACAAATTGCCAAAAGGCTTAAGTGCTTTGGTGATAGTTAGCAATTTCTATTTATGATATTCGGGAGCCATTGTTTATGCTCTCTTGTATACATTTAGTTTGGTTGAACGTCTCTAAATTCGGGAATTATTGAAACTATTTCAACCAATATATCATTTCAAGATACAACGTATTATCTCAGTTTACAATACAAGGACTATTTCTTCGACTTGTTGAAGCTTGAAACTGATAGAACTGATATTTAAATTAATACCTAATACTATAATAATATTATTAAATAGTCTAATAAATTTAGCATCATATGCAATTTTTGTCACTTATAATTAGGTACACGAGAGCTTTTTTTTGTCGAAGTGAACTTGACATGTTGACATAAGTTGTATGTAATCTTATGCAATAAACAACTGATCAACATAATTTTATGCCAACTAATGGAAAAAAAATACAACGTGGCAACGATGTAAGACATCTGTCATGTTTTGTTATCGCAAACTTATCCTGAATGAACTACAGTGGTACTTTTTCATCAAAAGTTTATTTTTTTTATATATATTTACTTGAGGGTTGAAACCATGATTATTGTGTAGGAAAACATATCTATCAAATGTTTTAAGGAAAGTTCAAATGCAATTTAATCGAAACAAAAAGAACTTTCCTATTTAATCATTATGTTGACATAAAATTCACTCGTACGTTACTTACACTGAACATACTCCGAATCGTAGCTTTTTAATTATCCGTTTTTTTTTCTATTTCAGTAAAACCCAATAAAGTAAAGATAGTGAGCCCTAACGATTTGCTGTCCATCAGCAGGTCGCAAAACATAAGATGCGAAACTTCCGGTTCTTATCCACCTGCCAAACTAACATGGCTACTTGATGGAAGGGCCATTAGGAACGCTGTTGTTACTGTAAGTGAGTTACAACGTATTACACTAGCCGAGTTTCCAGCTAATTTTAGGTGCAATATCAGCACTCTAACTATTATCCTTGTTTTGCGCTTTACAAGTCAATGGCGGTTTTAATGAGGTATTTGAACAAACCTTACAATGTTTGGTTAATTATGAGTAATCGTTTTGGATTTTATTTAACAACTAACTTTTACCCTTGGATTCGCTCTCGTCCTTGAATACGTGTTGAATACTATCGAAGGTTGAAAAATTTTAATGAAATTAAGTTTAGAAAACATACTTCATTGAAATATCTCACGAAATAGCCTAAATGTCTGTTCTATACTTTTTTCTATTTCTATTCTTTCCTATCAACATAGGAATTAGGAATTAATTCTTAAGTTGCAGCTTTTAATTTGTCAATAAGATGCTGTGGTGTTTTCAGTAGTAATACCCCTAGGGTCTTGATAATACCGAGATAATTTTGTCATAGAGAATGCTGAAAGCGTGTTGCTTGATAATTATCTTTGAGCAACACGCTTGAAGGATTCTCTACGAGAAAATTTTGAGTATATTATTACGAATGTTTTGTTGGTTGGCTATTTCATTGAACAGCTATGATCCGTTTCTGTATATAATAAAAAACGCATGCGTCAGTAAGCAACAAGCTGCTCGTGTGACAGTAAATTTGTTCCATGGTCCTAGTGAAATTGTGCCCTGGACAATTTGGTGAAAACGCTCCGCTTCCTTTGCAATGACATTTCTCAAATTATTTTCTACATTTTCTCGCAATTTCATCAATTGAAAGGCTGCGTAAGGTGATAAATATTTCATCTCACAAAAAATAAGCCGATTCTTCATCTTGTGGGCGTATATGAAGTATTTTACAGATAAATAATTTGACAAAGTGGATGTTTTCAAGAAAATATCAAATATTCCGAGCTATTTTTTCCAGCCAACAATTTTTTATATTATAAATTATTTATTGGAGTGAAATATTGAAGGAGCCGCCACTGTTTTGGATAGCGCAGAAAATTTGGTATTATGTGCATTGGATCGAACTTCTTTCGGACATGATAAAGCACCTATTAATGCAAAATAAGCAGATTCACCAGAAGGGGTACGACCAGCATAAATAATTGGAGAGGTTTTGAATGTGATGTTTATTCAAAAAAAATCATCCCAATATTATGGTTTTCAACCTGTAAGCTTTCTCGTGAGGGGTTTACTTTTTCATACTTTTTCAAATACACGCAAAAATGTATGGAAAATATGATATTTGTTTCAGTGATGCTGCCTAATTGGTTACATTTTTCCAAAAAGTTTTCCTCGAGATCACTTCCTTTATTTACTTTTTTTTCCGATAAATAATATTTTTTCAACCAAAATTGTGAATTCAGTTTAAGTAGAACTCCTTTTAACATCTAGCATGATCGATAGGACAATTACCTTTTCATTTTCACCAGTTTACAAAAAAAGTAACCTCTGTGACTACAATGTCAATGAAAATAATTATTAAAGAAGTACATTATATTCGTCAAAATATATTAACTCTGTGGAACAAAATAATTTCAAACTAAATTCAGAAAAATAGTTGTCAAATCAACCAATTATTTTGAAAAATCTGAAAACATTTCCAACTCCGGAAATCACAGACTTTCCGCTTTCAATTTTTCAAACTCCTAAATAAAAGAAAAATAAAATGATAACAATTGGATAATTGCATTATTATTTTTTTCAAGGAAGAAGAGACGGAAAGTTTCACTGGAAGCATTTTGTCGCTTAATGTGGCAGTAGAAGATGACAGCAAGGATCTGGTGTGTCGAGCAGACAATCCTAGATTTCCCGGGGGATATGCCGAGGATCGGAGACAAATACATGTTGCTTGTGAGTCCTTAAGTTCTACACTTACAATTTCTTATACGTGATAGTCTAACGGGGATCGAATGACGTATGAATTATTTAGACATTTTTCACTATAAAAAGTTGGATGGTCATGATCCATCTATGTAGTATTAATATTTATGGAAACATTTTAATAATAATAACGTAAATGAAATGAATATTAATCTTTCCTGAATATGCAGTAGGATTTGACAATTTTCTTCCAATTCTCCACGAATTTAAAAATGGTATATTATGCAATGAGCACAAAATGATGCCCATTTTGCACGAGTATGACATTTGCAGCACGAGCGATAGGCAAGTGCAAAATGGCCATTTTGTTGCGAGATGCAAACTATACTTTTCCTATGACAACGTATCGTTCACGTTTAATACATGCATACATTGCAAAAACTTTGAGAGAAATAAACTGATAATATTCCATTACTCCGAATTCTCCGCTAATGGGCTTTCTATCAGAGTTGAAATATGAATTGAAGAAATATGTAAATTTTTTTATTGCTATTTTCAATAGATACACAGAAATAGAAGCCTATAAATATGTATTTGTAAGAAACAACTATGAAATCACTCGTTACCTACTTGACAGAAACGAACTGCTGACATTTCATCAATTTGTCGCTGGACGTCATAATTTGACAAGCCGTAGTCGTGATTTTAGAGTGAACCTAAACCTAACACGAAATATTCCATTTCGCATTTGTTGCTTAGCAGCTTGCCTAGCAGCCGATGCAAAAATGAAATTCTGTGCAAAATATGCTTGTTTATGATTGAAGATACGGTTACAAAATGAACATTTATCGAGGTTGTCGTAGAAAAAAATATTTTCAACATTGTTTATGAATTAGATCTGAGATAACACATTTGGAGGGTTTATTCGCCTCCTGTCCCTTTGCTAATGTGAAGAGTACAATTTTGATTTGTATACAAAGAAAATTAAAAAAATTCCAAAACTCGTGTTAATTTCAATATGAATTTTTCACTAATCACAGCACAATGTGAGAAGTCAACAAGCTATGCTGCCGTCCAAAGCTAAGCCCCCGTATTTGAAAAAAAAAACGAAAAATAAGATATTGTGTCTGGTATAATGAAAATATTAAAAACTTGGATCTTTTCTATGCTATAACCTCGTATTTTGCTCAAAAACGCTAAAAAACGATCCTTTTTCTACCCGTATTTGCAAAAAATACCTTAAATGTTAAGAAAAGTTCACGTATTTTTGTTTTACCATAGGATAAACACGTACTTGCAATCAAATACGTAGATTTTCTATAGTAAAATTCAAATACGGGTATTACGCGTAGCGGCTACAATATTTCGGGCGTGTTCATACGTGTTTCTTTCTAATTGTCTAATTGTCTTAGTATGCCAATAATATGTAGTCAGAAATAAGGGTCAATGTTGAAAAAATGGAACTTGAAGAACTGTGGAAAAATTTGCCTTCTGTAGCTAAAGTTAAAAAAGAAACTCCAAAACTGTACATTTCTAAAATTACTGAAAAATTAATTAAAAGTAATGAGTATGAGTTAATTTTGGAAGAAATAATAATGATAGTTCGAGAAAACTCGATTTTTTGCAAAAAAAATATATTTTGGACATTCCAGACCCATCACAGCCTAACCTAACCAAATCACAACCTAAGGGGTTTGGAAAAAGTAAAGTGGAAAACATCCTAAATTATATAATACCAGCAAATAGAGAACAGTTTTGGCTGGAACTACCTGAATAATATTTTAATATAAAACAATGTTAAGATGTTTTTATTTTAATTTGATTATTAGGTATTATTGCCGCATATTTGTGTATAATATTAAAATAAAACTGTACAGCTGCTTTACTGTAATTGGATTGCAAAAATTGGTCGTTTTCTTAGGAATATCCCGGCATTTCTACCTTTTCTCCTAGTACATATCCCAATTAATATAGCTGCAATCACCGTATTATCAAAATACCGATATTGTCCCTAGTATAAGGCCCCATTTTTCATAACGATATTCACCGTATGGGTTTTTATTTTATGAAAGTGATAAAATATGAAGGTTTTCACATAAAAAATTGAATTTACTCGTCCATTCCTTCTACTGTAATACAGGTTCTATAATTTGAAGTCATTAGGTGAAGCTATGTTATACATTGAAGTTTGATTGTTATTTTACGCCATTTTTATTGTTTTGCAAATACGGGGATTTAGCTTTGTACGGCAGTATGAACAAATGATTGTATTATTGAACTCCTGTAGTAGCTTGAAACCCTGCTATCATTTCCCAACACAGTGTCCCACTCTTCAAACTTCCCAACTCCCTTCAGAGGTTTTCATGTACTTATGACTTAGTGCGCTTTCAGACGAGACACGTTGTGGCCGGCTACTATAAGTGTCTGAAAAGAATCGCGCGGCTAAAAATACATTAATATAAATATTGAATAGATGAGGCTTTTACTTGATGTAGATCCATAGTAAATTATGAAATCAAACCATTTTATTTTGAAAAAGCTACTGTGTTAGCGAAACGCGTCACTTTATGTTTAAATACAATGTAGATTTAATAAAATAAAATGGTTTGATTTCATAACTTAATATAAATAGACGCATTCACACAAGACACAGAAAAGGAATAATGTATTTTCAGCCGCGCGATTCTTTTCAGACACTACAGACACTAGCCGGCCACAAATTGTCTCGTCTGAAAGCGACTTAGCGACTGAATATCAATTTTTGAAAACATCTGGGACACAACCAGAGCACATCCACAATTCAAAAAGGGTTGAAAAATTCGGAAGGAAATAATCTCGCTGTGTTACAGATCATAGTAACCTTACAATTATATACAGAACTTAATGTCCAGTAAAATACTTGTATCACCTTACATAAAGATGTTGGCGTATAGAATATTTATTTTTAAAATGTCTTGTTACTTTGAAGAGTAGTTAAATATTTGAAGTAAACCAGATTCCTCTATACATGTTGCTTTGTTTACAATTGCCAATGTGCGAAACTATATTATATTCGCTTTTCATATAGTTTTGGCTACATGAAACGAATATTAGAATTATTTTTATAGTGTTTATTTGGTCTTTAATGTTTTGAGATTGTAAATATTGGAATTTTTCTTTAGAACGTAGTTACCCACCATAACTCATTGTTTATTTATAAAAGGATCCAAATGTTCACACGCTTTACTATCACACACTCCGAGAAAATGATACAAGGGAAAATTTATCACTTGTGTTCATTTTTTCAACAGAAGTTTATTTTCAGTAGCAATAACCCAAGCATGTTGATAATGAGGTGTTAAACTTAACAAACATATCATGTTTTCTTGATGTTGATAGTTAGTTGGTCGATAAAATTATAATGGAGAATCAATAATTATTAATGTTATTATTTTCACGAGGTTTTTGTGTAGATTTGAGAATTCAACTAATTCAAATAGCACTCGATTCATGCTGTGGCGTACATACCCTAGAAGAGAAGTTAGCTACACATGAGAGTTGACATAGGACTACCAATTCTGACGTGTGTTCAGCTGTTCACTCATTTTTACTGAAATACAAACTAAAATATCTCCAAATGAATATGTTTATATTAGGTTTCAAACATATGTTATAAATTACAAATAATGCATCATCAATCGGTAGCGTGTAGCGTATTTCAATTCTGATTGAAAAAATGGCGTTTGATACCACATCGCTCAATCTGATCAGTTAACAAAACACGTGGTCAGCAGGAAATTGATGATCGCTTCGGTAGCGCTACGTTGTGATGAACGCGACCATTGATTCCATTTGTAAACATGATTGATCTATGCCAAAGAAATTAATACTTCAAATGTCAACTGTCAATTATGTGACGTTTATTTGGGACTCGATTTGGCAGAAAAACTGGTAGGTCTGGTTTCACTTGCAATTCAAGAGACTTTTATACACTAATACATGTAATACATGACAAATAAATTGCTCCGTGATTGAAAAGAGACTAAGATAACGGAACCCCAAGAAAAGCCTAGCAGTTTGCGACATAAGCTGCCACCTGTCGAGGCTGTTACATTACACAGACTCTAGACTGGTTCAACAACAGAATCAATACATACACCAAATACGATGAATATTTTGGATCTAAGCGGTGGTTTGACTGGATAACTTGTACAAGAGTGGAGATAATTAGGCTAAACTCAGACGGACCACAGCGAAGCGACTAGTTTGTGTTTTTGTTGTCGTCATCTATCGTTGAAGACGACTTCAATTAACGATAATGGTGTTCGGTAGTGTTTATCAAATTCAGTATGGAGAAACGAGGAGTGGCCAGCTGTCGCATTTCGAAGGCGGTCTGCTGTCCATGTGTAGCGACACAGGTAGCGACTGTCGCTGAGATCAACTACAAGAAGTCGTTCGTCTGAGTATTGCTCCAATTCTATTGCATTGTCAATATAACCACTACCTCCTTCCACTAACAACCACAATTATTATGAAGTTGTCGTGACGCGTCGCTGTGGTGCGTCTGAGTTTAGCCGTTGGGTAGAGAAGGAAAACAAGGTTTATAAACCTTCCATCATTCAACAAGTTTTCTGAATAACTGAAATAACGGATAGTAGGGGAAATATTCTTGTGGAGAGTATATCTATGGCTTCAGGAGTACAATTATAATTAAGGAGATAATTTTGAAAACATTTGAGTGGTTACAACATTCCTTAAGCGCTGAACTTCCATTCTAAGTGCTCCACAACAATCAATGACTATTAAGGTACACAGTTTGATAAAAAAGCTATCCAATTACAAAATTGATGTCACGTGAGCAATTACATTGAAACGTAGGTCGATTATCGAAGTAAATTGCTTGTTTTCATTTATTCGATGTCAAGGGTATTAATTGATAGTTGTAGTTTATTCTATGATAGTGTGATGAACAAGTAAATATAACTACACACAAAAAAATGTATATTTTACGCTACTAATATGACACGTTTTTCATTTATAATTGAGATGATAGTGTGGGAACAGAGGTGGAACTACCGGTATACAACTACAATGAATAATAAATGAGCCGGTGCTTAAAAACGCAGGGAATTTAGGAAAGCGAATGTTAAAAATGCTGAGCTTCCAAAAATTACACCTTTTTTTGGTCAAGAGGCTTCTACTATTAGTCAAAAAAGTAAAAATAATGTAATTTCGATTATTTTTTCATTCAATATTTTATTATTTGAATTGAAATCCCAAAAGCTTTCTTCATTCTGTTGGTGAACCGTTGCAACACCGAGCCAAAATCGGGTTACGACAAAGTTAATGAGTAAATCTTTCGGAGTTTCTTATTCAATATTTGTTGTTGAAGTATTCACAAAATTGTGCTATTTTATTTCCACCATATTAATCGAGAAAATATATTGTTGATATTGTTTCAGTTTTGTTACCAATGTACCTATATGAAATTCATAACATATTGCTTTTGATTTGTACTCGCATACATATTTTTCTATGTTCAGGAGAATAAATAGTTGGTATGAATTACTTTTTTTGTAACCAAAATTCATACCTAAATCAATATTGCTATAAACACTCCGTATCATAATGCGGCAAAATCTCGCACACAGGCCCGTGGCTACGTTGTTCCGCCAATGTGTGAGAATGAATAATTTTTTTGTAGTGATGCTTTTATAGTTAATAACCTAGGAATGTTCCTCGTAGCGACATATTTCAACAGCTTTCAAAAATTCACCAGAACTTTTCTAATTTTCTAATAACCTAAGAATTAAATCTAAAAAACACCTCTCCTCGCAATAAAATTAAGGCGGAAATAAAAGAACAAATATGCTTTCTTCGGAGCGTTACTGCGGAAATATTCATCAAGAAAATTTCTGAAACGTCAGACATTTAATGTCTTAGTTAATACAGCAAGGATCTTTCACGTATTAAAAACTGTAAAACAAAAACTTTACGAAAGTTTAAACAGAAAAATGCAAACAAAAATTGGAGTAACTTTTCCATTTAAAATGTTTTACTAGAGGAGAGAAAAAAAATAGAACAGAGAAGTAGATTTCTAGTTAGTTGTTGTGAAATATTTGTTTGCTATTCAATAAAAAGAAGAACTTGATGAAAATCTCTTCCATTTTAAAAGTTTAAAAAGTGTCAGCACAAGTGATTCTTCTATTTGTAGAGTGTTTGATAGGATAATGTACAGTGTGTCCAAATATCTTTTTACGAATGTTTCATGGGTAGATTTGCAATGAAATATGAATTTTTTTTATTGGTGAACCATTTTACCTATTTAAAACACGCCTCAGCGTGTTTGAATCGAACTTTAAAACACGCGTGTGTTTTAAAGTTACCGTGGCAACATCAACAACTCGAGAAACGAAGTCTAAATCTATGGTCTAAATTATGTCTAAGTGACAATTTTTTTATTATTGATCTGACAGGAGTACTTTGTAACGTCAAAACTTTTATTCGAACAATATTTAACAATGTAAAATTTATAAATTGAAATGGAAAGTGCCGTTGGTATTGTTTGTTATATTAATATTTCGATTTTTCAAATCTTAGGAAATGGTATTTAAATTAATACTATTGACATTCTCAGAACTCAATAAGGTTGAACTTCCATCAAAATACAAATTAGTTTGTTTTTCTGATTTCCATGACAACCCAAGGTATACATCATATACATCACGAGTTCAACCATTTGACATTTAGTTCCTATTTTCATCTATGATTCCCATTTCTTGTTGTTGTAGTAGTTATAGACCAGTATTTATAATTTCAAAGTGCACCAATGAAAAAAATAGCGTAAAGTATTCGTGGATAACTGGTCTTTAAAACACTTACTCTATTTCGAAAAATCGCGCGTGTTTTAAAGACCTTCATATCCACTTATACTTTAATAAACTATTATAACATTTGCTAGATACAGAGTGTATAAGAAATGATGACTTCGAGTGAGAATTGATTAGTACGTACCGCTTATTAAAGGCTTATAATAGGCCAATATTTCACTGCAAAATGCTACTACAACGAAGTGACTCGCAACATTGTTAGCAATAACTGCCAATTTCAATAGTCTATCATTTTTTATAATTTTTGCCGCTCAATAACAAAAACACATTGCTCTCCACTGTATTTACTATCACCGTGAATCATTATTATTCATTTACCATGTATTCCGTTTTTCAAAATTGTGGTACTCGACTAAGGATCAGCGTGAATCCATAATGTAGTTTTCCTTGGGTTTCCTTGAGCGCCTTAAGCATTATTTTGGAATTTTTTTGTCCCCACTTCCCACTTTTTTGGCCCACATTTCCAAACTTGTTTTATCAAATTTGACACACCCTCCTCAACAAGATTCATTTTACTTCAAATGGCTACCATTATTTTCGAATTAATTAGCGCACAATTCACCTCCTTGACTGGATTACTGATCATTTTTTGGAAAAACTTAAACTAGAAGTTTCGTACAGAACTATCCAATCACCAAAGTTTCCACTACGGTCCTGACGCAGATGTCTGTAACAAAGCTCTGGCCTTTTCCTGCATTACATGCAGAGAATTCCGGATGACCCTTTCCAGTACCGTCCAGAGCTAAATTTGAAAATAAACGAAATGCATGAAACACTCTGTACCTACAACTTGTGTCCAAATATAGACATATGCTTTGCAAAACACGCTTTTCTAGACAAATTTTTATACGCAAAGCAGGCCTTTTCTTAATTTTTTTGATAACCGTTGGAAAAGTAATGCGAAAAGTACACGCTATGGCACTTTTCCGCACCGAAATGTCGAATCTATGACCTGTCACTCGTAAAAATTTTCAATTGAGTTATTGAAAATATTAACTCCATTTTATAGAAATAGTTTTATCCTAATTAAATTTGGGTACGGCGGCTCTGATATATTCTGCGGCGGCCATTTTGGATAACCATCCCGGTTAACTGTCCTTGGCGTGAGGATCCTTCCTTACTACTTTATGTTATAAGGTTTAAATAAAATAACTATAAAAATTACTGTATTTCTTTCATTAATGAATGTGATTGTAGAGAAAATATTGTGTACAACTTGTACGCAAATCACTTTTCCCACGAGCGCAGAAGTTTGTGGTAAGGCGAGTGTCGCAAATCTAGCGCTTTGCGCACTAGTTGTACAAACTACTGTTTGGTTTCTCATTCATGTTTTAATTTCTGTATTTCGGGTGGGATAATCTTCACATTCATGCATCCATCCTCCATCAAAATTTTAGTAACAAGATTACTAAAAAAGAATTGTCCTACGATTCAAAAATAAAAATCATTCATTTCAAATCAGTTGTTCAAAAGAAGACTACTTCTGAAAATGTGTCCAAGTGTGGCTATTATTGCTTCCAAATAAGTTTTCCTATATAAGATGACAACTAAAATTTGAACTTTTTGGGAAGAAGTATATTAGAAATACAAAAATATGGAATGTTTTAAGCTCCTGTGTGTTACTGATTTTGTATTTCAAGGATCGTTTATGGCTGGAACCGGTTCTGAGTCACCTAGATTTCGGAAACCAAGCATCATAAATTCGCTGATTTGTATTCAGACCGTTCCGTTGCCAAACTTTTGTATCTTCTTAACTTTCAAGATGGTATGTAATCACTTTATAGGTGGGGTCAGAAATTATCTGAGAAACACTGATTAATTTGTCGGGGTTAAAAAGATGTTGGAGAATTCAATTTTGCTGTTTCGTGTTACCACGTTATCTTTCCAGTTTCTCATCGTTTCCAGTTCTTTTTCTACAGAGAAAACACGTGTACGAGATATAAATGCAAAATTTTCACAATCGGAATACTATTTGTTATTTATTCTGGAAAATTCAATTTTTTTTTCGGATGTCGAAGTTTTTGCTTTGACGTTTAACAATGTACTGTGCTATTCAAAAGTTCCCTCTCTCCCTCGTATCTTTTGAACTGCTACACTTAAATCAATAACATTTGAAGGGTGGAAATAAAGTGTTGTAAACTTCTCTACGAATGGTAACAGGTGACGTAATAGTAATAGATGACGTCACAGTGCCACTCTGGTCAATAATTTTGAATGGGACCTTATGGCAAGTGATATCTCGTTCGAAAAGCATTGACATTGGCTACATGGCCATATTAATTTTGTTTGGGCTTAATCTAATTTTGACGGATAAATTAAATAAATACCAAAATTATTGAAATTATTTTTTTCAAATTTGATTAATCAAATATCAACAAGGGATTCTTATAGCAAGTGTTCGAAATGTGCTCCTTCTACTTCCTGACAGTAATACATCCTAATAGTTAACTCTTGTCGTACTCGTTCGAATGTCTCAGCTGAAATTGCATTCCATTCTTCAATAATTCATTCTTTTAAAACGCCAATGCTATATGGTGCCGTAGTAAAAACCTTGGATTTCAAGTAACCTTATAGAAAAAAATCTAATGATGTCAAATCTGGTGACCGAGGTGGCCATTCTATAGGACCTTGCCGGCCGATCCATCTACCTCGATATTCTTCATCCAGGTAACGTTTTACTGCACCATCTTGTTGAAATGTTATTTCCCGATGGCCGAATTCATCTGGATTATCTTCCAGAATTTCAAGAATTAACGGCTCAATTGGATTTTGTAACAGATACACTCCACCGCTCCAAATTAAATTTAGGAAAACAGGACTAACTATGTGGTTTCCCAAAATACCTGCCCAAACTGACTTTTTCTGGAAATTGGGTATGTTGTTCACGAAAGGTCTGAGGATTTGTGGCACTCCAATACCTTCCATTTTGTGTATCCACATTTCCATTGAGGCAAAAAGTACTTTCGTCACTGAAACAAATTGTTTTTGTGTAATGTGGGTTTTGACTAATTTTATTTGTCATACATTCACAGAATTCGAGCCTTCTGTCAGGGTAGTCATCCGAAAGGTGGTGCACCATTTTTAACATGGATGGATGAGATTTATTTCTAGCCAACACTCTCTGTACTGTACTTTTACTTACTTCACAGATAGACGCAACTTTAGTTGGAGAGGAAGTAGGGTTTACGACCATTTCAGCAACTATATCAATTTTTTTATCATCACTAAATGTTGGTCGACCAGATCGTTTGGCATCTTGAACACTACCTGTTGCTTCAAACTTGTGAAGAAGCTCCCTCAAATAAGTTTTCGAGATAGGGCGATCTGGGTATCTCTCATCAAATAAACTTTCCGCTTCATGGAGATCCTTTCTAGATTCACCGATTATTATTAAGATAGCTGCTACTTTGTCAGCTTGACTACGTACCATTTTGCCTATGTAAACTCTTAAACGTCTCGTTAAACAATAATAAAACTAAATATTCAAGCTATTTAGAAAAACTAACAAATAATACTATCAAATTAAAATCAATTTTTTTGACAACTAACCATAGGCGGACTGAAAAATCTTCAATATTTACATGTGAAATAATAATTTTGGTATTTATTCAATTTATCCGTCAAAATTGGTTTGAACCCACACAAAATTAATATGGCTTTGTAGCCAATGTCAATGCCTCTCAAACAAGATTAGATATCACTTGCCATAGGATCCTATTTAAAATTATTGGCCAGAGTGACACTGTGACGTCACCTGTTACCATTCGTAGAGAAGTTCACCCTCCAAATTTTATTAATGTAAGTGTAGCCGTTCAAAAGATACGAGGGGGGGAAGGGGACTTTCGAATAGCACTGTAGAACATATCCAGTGTGCCCCTTCTCCAACTACAAAAATTTGAAAGACAGCTTCCTTTTTTTGATGTATCGTTGAAGAGTCCGTGAAGTATGCTCGCTAACGGTAAAATTCGCAATTGTACAGGGTGTTACAAGAAAACAGCAAAATAATTGAAAAAAGTGGTCTTAGTAAGATCACGAAGGGCTTGAGTGATAGAGTATGAGAAAAAGCTTCAATCTGGAAAAATATTCGTCAAGATTACCTAGAAATTAACAGAGCTGGAGACCGTCAAAGTTGAAGGGTTACTGCTCAACAATTTGAAGGAAAACAATGTGAAACATTTTTTTTTTGGGAAAAAAGATTCTGTCTCATTAAATGAAGTTTCCCACTGAAATAACTACATCTTTCCATCTGGTTTTTGAAAATATGTATCTTTTTCACTCCCAATGTCTCTATTAATGAATCTTGACCATTTTTTTCAACAAAACCTACATAATCAAAAGATTATCTGAAGTAAATGTTCCATGACTTGACAATCGTTGAATTGAAGACCCGAGACCTCCATAATTCATGACCTTTTACAAAACTTTCCATCCTTGCGAAAGCTTAACGCCTTTTTAGTTATCCTTTAGTAAGGACACATTAATTGTCACCTCATGTTCAACCGATTACAAAACCCTACAAAATTTAAGCCCAACGAAAGAAATAAATGGAAAATCCCAAGCGAACATTGGCGAGACTTTCCCGCGTGACAAATGTAAGATTGGTCCTTCGAGCTAGGCCCAAAATGGCCGCCTTGGCTAAAAGGATTTACAGAAGGTATATACATATATACGCAGGAGATATAACGGCTTTTAGTCCCGATTTCGTGCATGACGAGTTCATTAAATAAATTAGATGAATGTAGCGGACTTTGTCGCAGTGACGGAGCTCTGGAGCGGATGTAATGAATGTTTAATTAAAATTTTCCTGCAGTTTTATTCAAAAACGACAATGGCTTAAGACAAAAGGATGGGAAGCAATCGAAATGTATTAAAAAAATAATCCCTCAAAACTCCTATTTGAATAAAGGAACGAATTTAACTTCACTACTGCCTACTTCAATTTTTTGATTTTGGTTCAACTTTTAGAGGATCATGGCTGGATTACCATGTTAAGGATTGAGTTGAGCCGCAAATGAAAACTTTTTCCCACTACTATCTGTGATAATAATAATATATCATCTATTTATCAAAGATAATACACAAATTATAATATTAGAGTCAAATAATTACATCCTCCAAACATCTGTACTATATATAAGCTAAGACAAAAGCACATACTAAAGAGATAAAAAACAACAACAACAACAAAAACATAATATGAAATAACCAAATGAAAAAATGAAATAAAAAGTAACACAATGGAATCGGTTATTTAAAGAAGCTAGCTGTGTCGCTTAACGTAATTGATGAGGGTTCTCTTGAAGCAGTTTAAACTCTTGATAGATTTCATTTCATAAGGTAGATGATTGAACTGAACCAATCATTTTTGGAACAAACTGTTCATTGAATTAGTCGTTCTGCTAGTAGTATCATAGAAGCTAATGGAACTTGCAGCTCTAGTATCGTTTTGATGTATATTAGTAATTGGTACCAATCAAGAATTCAAATATTCAGGTAATAAATTATTAGTTTTAAAAATTAATGTCATTGTTTTAACATAAAGAAACTGTTGGGCGTTCAGACGATTTAAAGTATTTAACATAAGTTGATAACTGGTATAATTGTTATACCCTAAAATAACCCTCATTGCCTTATTCTGAATAAGCTGCAGCCTATCGAAGCTTGGATTAGAACATCCTATACATATAAGAGAACAACAATAATGAAAATGATTGATAGGTAAGATGAAATTCGACGTAGGAAACCAACTTTTTTGCCAATTTTTTTACAAATATAATTTACATGATTATTAAACTTGAGTTCACTATCTAAAATAAATCCTAAATATTTTATTTCCCTCACATTCTCTCTTACATTATTATTCATTTTAATGGATAAAGTTAAGGTCTTTGCACCATTAAGTTACCAATAAACATATATTTTGACTTTGTTTCATTTATCTTTATCTTATTCATTTTAAACATTTAAGAAAGCAACTGCAGTTCACTATTCACAGTATCAGTTACTTCATGTAAGTCATCGCCATGATAATATATTGATGTATCGTCAGCAAAATGATGGATTTTACACTTATTTAAAACATTCCCCAAATCATTAACATACAGAATGAACAGTAGTGGCCCCAGTACACTGCCTTGTGGTACTCCAACTCTGGGTTAGAGACTATACTATTGACCTTTGTAATCTGGAGTCTGTATGTCAGGTAATTTTCCAGCCATTTGTACACTATTCCACTAAGTCCATACCTCTTTAATTTTAAAAGTAAAATATTTCGATCGATCATTTCAAAGGCTCTTTTAAGATTAATAAAAACCGCACTGATGCCAACCCCAGGTCTGTCGAGAATTTTTTGTCTGACACAACCAGTTGTAACGCAGTTTCACAAGAATGTGAATTTCTAAATCCTGATTGATAACTGCATAGTATTTTATTCATACTTATAAAATGAATAATTTGCTTATAAACAATAACCTCCAAGGTTACTGTGGAAGTGACAATTATTTTGCTTTTTATAGCCAACTGAGAAGTTGAATTTCTCTGTTAGTGGTTAATAATAATGGCCAAATTCGAGGGAAAGTAGTTCAACAAAAACTTGTGCAGCATAATTTTGTATACCCAGAAGATGGTCTTTAACATAATTGCTGCTTCAAATTACCTATCCAGATTAAATTATTTGAATAAAAATGCCATCAGATTGAAATTCACGCTCAACCAAAAATAACTAATGAAATAACGAGTACGTTTATAATGTATCGAAAACTGACAGTGTACTTGTCATACAGACGACGGAGTAAACGCTTCTTGTGGTGCGTTTGTGAATTATTTTCAATTTTTGTCTTCAATTTGACTAGTAGTGGAAAAAATTGTATATACACCATGGTGTTGATGACATCTATTTTTTTTTCATTTAGAAATAAACTGCATCAACCGCCTTGGGTTATTAGCAGTGGTACAGTATGGTTTGTTAAATAATCATCTACAAAACATATTATTTAGATTTTCTCATAAATGTCAATGTCCTTCAGAAATTTCATAAGATTATCCACGTTACAGTGATCATTTAATAACAAGTCTATGGAGCACGGAAAATTACACATTTTACGATTTATTTCAAAAACCGGACACAGCACTAATACATGTTCAACACTTATTTGTACATCACATGTCATGCACATAGGTGAATCTTCCCTTTTAAGAAGATACTCGTGAGTGAAACGTGTATGACCCAGACGTAGTCGTGTCAAAATGGTCTGTGTTCTTCTTTTAGTGGGCAATGTTCTCCAAGGTGTTATACTTTGCTTGACTTTTCTCAGTTTGCTACTTGAACTTAACCACATATTATGCCAATGTTGATGCACTTTTTCCTTAAAGAGGCTCTTCAGATCTGATTTGGTGATTTTGTTCTCTGCAAATGGAAGAGATGAATTTTCTGATGTTTGCTTGGCAACCTTATCAGCGCTTTCGTTACCGCATATTCCTGTATGTGATGGGACCCAAAGGACAGATACCGTTTTATGACTGCTATTAAGTTCAGCAATCTGTTTGTTGATTTGGACAAGGAGTTCATTGGTGTTATACAGTATCCCCATACTAACTGCTGCACTGAGTGAGTCTGTGACCAAAAGAAAATTTCCAGTTGACTGATTTTTGCATATATGTAATGCCTTGTGAATTGCATATAGTTCTGCAGAATATATACTTCTGGTAGTCTAAGTCCAATTATCTCGGAATTCGTAACAACAGCGCATGAGGTGCCATTTTCCATCTTTGATCCATCTATGTAAATTATGTTATAGTCGTGATATTGCGAAACAACATCTTTGAAGCTGTTTGTGATAACTTGTGTAGGTACTTCGTGTTTTGTTAGGCTTTGTAAGTCGGGTATCGATATTAGGTGCAACAGATAGCCATGGGGGAACATCATTAGAAGTGGGGAAGAATTTTGTTGGAAGAGAGAAACGGAGCTTTTGGCAAATTCTGTTTATTCGTTCGTAGAAAGGTACTGGGAGATGGGGGTGGTAATGACATCTATAAATCTCGCACTATATTGGTGCTCGGTCAATAATAATAGTTTCCACCACCTCGGTGTATAATACACTATTACTACGGAATGTCACTTTTTTTCGACTACTTGAATCATCATCATTTTTATATTGAACTCTTGTCAGTATCAACTGATCGTGTTAAGTTCACGTTATAATCACTTTGCCGTAGTGTCTGATAAGGTCGACATAAATGATTATAAAATTGAGATTACTTATAAATGAATTGCTACTCTGTTTAATGACTCAATCCAGTCCCTAGTTATATAAGCAATGTAAGAAGAACGTACCAGCAGAGTACAATATAAATTTTTCTCAGTTTGTTTGTGAGTGACAACTTTCGATTTATGGTGATATCTTTCAGATCCTCCTCGAGTGTTCGTTGAACTGATGTCGGGACTGGAATCTCCCGTTAAAGAAGGAGAAGAGATCGTGCTGTTATGCAAGACATCAGCAAATCCACCTGCCGAGGCATATAGCTGGTACCATAACGTAAGTTTATTTGATTCAGTTGTCATAAATTGATTCATTATACATCATGAAAGTGTAAGAAGTAGTTCTCATGATAAATTTAGCTTAATAAAGTTACCTTCGAATTCATACCTTCAGTTTCCTGGAAAAAATTTTGCCGACAAAATTTTCACTCTCGTGGTATTATATATGAGAAAACATTCCAAATCTGCGAAGACCCACCACCAAACGTCAAAATAGTTTGACTCAGCATACTGATCTGACTGGCATGATCCAGGAAAATTTTACCCTACAAAATTTTTCATTGAGTAGTATTCGACATAACTATTTCACGAGAGAAAAACTAAAAAATCATTTGTTCAAACGTTTTATTTATTGCAAACTTCAATTATACAAAGCCAAAAAAATGATAATATTATGAAAAAAAAATTACTTATTTATGTAAAAAGTACAATTATTATAATTGTACGTTGTAGCATTATTTAGAGGATTGTTTTGCATCATAACCTGTGATGAATTAGAGTTAGAAACTGAGAATTCCTTTTTCTATTTTTATTTTCTCGAAGGTTCTCTAGAAGTTGGAAATGGTGTTCTTCGTTTAATTGTAAATATGGTTTCAAAGAATGGGCAGAAGAATGTCCTGTAAGCTTAATTACTTCTTGTTCACCAACTCCTTCTTTTGCTAATGCAGATATTGCAGAATCTCTATGTGAATGATTGGTTATTTTTATTTTTTTTTGTGTCTATACCAATTGATTCTGCCGATATTTTCGTCCACTTTGAAATTGTATTAATTCCCAATGGTGAATTTTTGTACCATATTCCTTTCTCCCAATTTGGATGTACTGTTGTTAGATGTTGTTAGATGAGGATTGGATTCTCTTTTTTCAATAATTTTTAAAAATAAACGAACGGGACACAAATTGTTGTTAGCATTATTTCTTACCAGCCACTTACTGCCAGATGAAGCTTTTGATCCTCCTTGTGTCGTTTTGGAAAAGATTGGATTATATTCTACCCTGCCAGTAAAATTACCTTTATTATCATATTCTTTTTTTAAGTAATTAATATCACAATCAGCAACTTCATTTCCACACCATGCTAATTCGAACGAACATGAATGAAAAAACTTTTTTTGTAACCCATCAGGATCCTATCTTCAGAATAGCTTTCTACCATTTCCATTAATTATTCTTTGGTAAACGCGTTAGAACTTTTTTTTCTGGTTTCAGGTTCAGCCTGAAGCTTTTTGCATTTTGTATCCCTGGCCAATCTAGCAAATTTATAGGTAATATCTTTAAATGGATCAATTTTGATGTTAAATTCTAGAAAATATTTTTCCTGAACCATTTGAGCAGTCGTATTCCAAAATATTTTAACACTAGCTTCGGTATAATCAGTTCCATCTCCTTTTTTCATGTTAAAACCATAATCTTCAAGAATTTTCGCTATAACTTGTTCAGAAGTATCCTTTTCTAACGTATAATTACGTGCGTTCAGAAACATTCTAAACTGTTCCCACGCAGACTTTTTTGTCTTCATTGTATTTCGCGGTATACTCTGCTTAATTGTACTCTCCATTTAATTTATTGAATTATTTTCAAATCTTGTATTATTCATGTTAATAATACTTATTTAAATTTTTGAAACAGTTTTAATCATTTTTAGACAGTTGAATAAATAAATAAACAACTTAGTTTCCTTAGAAACCACTAACAAAGAATTTATATTGAATTTTATCACAGAGTGATAGAATTTTATACACATAGATTTGATATATTAAACGTCAAAAAACTGTCGCGACAAGACAAAAAATTGCCAGTTCAAAACCTTCAAATTTTGTCAGTTATCAATTAACTCTAGTGAAATAGTCACAGAAATATATGTGAGTGAAGATTATAAATTTCCATACCAACCACACATGGGTTGATGTGAACTCATAAGCCACAGTTGTCGCATGGCTCCAGCACTTCTTTTCGCTCAATGTTTGGATTGTTATTCACAACGATTATTTCCCTCCAGCTGTCAAAATGTATTCGCTGATAATAATTCAGCCTTCTTACTTTGCCAATAAAATCACATTATCTTGGCTAACAAAACAGTCATGCTGCTATTGATGTAGGTACATATTATTTGCTTCGGAGTGACATTATTGTCAATAATCCGATATAATATAATCCAGCAAAAAATTAACTTTGAAAGTGATTAGACCAATGAATATTAGCAAATACGGAAATCTAATGAGCTATTTATTAGGGGTGATCTACATGAATCAATATTGGTAATTTTATAGTTTGCCGCAAATCACAGAATGGCATTAGAATCTATTCAATTTCGAACACATTAGTAAATATGTGATATTCTCATCATTTTGCAATAACATTTGATTGAATGGGGAATATTGAAATCGATTACTTATGTAATTTATTGGAAAGAGGTGTTTGCATAGGCAAGCCGTCATACATGGATAATACTTCCAATATAAGCTTTTTAATTTTATTTCCACTTATAATATCTCAAGAGCTAAGATTATTTCCGAAAATGTTCGTGAAATATTTGTGATTATTTTTTGACGTTTTTTAAAACCAATGAAATGCTTCTTTATTTGTCACAACCAATTATGTCATTATTATAGTGGGATTGAATATCTTGTGAATATTCTCGGAAATCATCACTGTGGCTTTTATTTGCCTAACAATTGTCATGGGAGAAAATTATTCATTCAAATATAATAAATAATCTTACGCAGGAGAAAACACTTAATATGACAAGCAATTCCAAATCCTCAATAAATAATGAGTCTCGAAATATTTTTAATAATTGCGTTTTTCATTGTAGGTACTAATTTTTTATTATTTTTTTTTTCGGGCCGAGAATTTGAGTTGTTAATTCTTTTACTGTCTTATTAATAAAAATTTCTTACTCCGCCCTTACTCATAGATTAGTCAGATACTAGTTACTCTGAGACTAACGTAGGTTTAAAGAAGTGATACAATTGCTATTAATAAACTCCAACTAAGGAGGTAATAGTTACTCTTTTCTTATTACTGGGTTTTGACATGGCTTAAGGAAGATTCACAGTTGTATGGTAGGAATTGACCAATAAAGTGAAGTTATGGTGACTTTTTTTCTTTTTTGTATTGTGACATGTGTCAGTGCTCTGTTCATTCATTTCAAAAATAGTTATCTCATAATTATCTCTCAGTTTGTATTTTGTGTTAAAAGTAGTATTTCCGAATTTTCTTCACGTTTTTTTATTGTTAATACCTAGTTATATAAATTTAGTAGGAGTTCTGTTGAAAAACTCACTCTCACTCAAATTGAGGGAATCAAAAAAAGGCGTGCTGAGGAGAAACTCCAGATTACTATACAACGTACAGAACAGGAAACATTTTTGCAACAAAAAGAGAAGGAAAAATTAAATAAAAACTGGTACAAGATTTTATTTTTAATTTTATAGCTTTCGATTCCTCTTCTGACAATGTTTTTAAAGGATTAGCCCGAATTTTATAAAATCTAATTTTTCTCCTCGGGTGGTGGTCGGGAAGTGCTTTGGAATTTGAATTTTATTTAAAAATTTGGAAGTAATTTCCAATGAAAACTGGTTTATTGCCTATTATTCATTATTTTTGATATCAACTTTTACTATTACAAATTAATATTTAAGCCAAATATGAAATATGAGTGTATTCTATTTTTCACGCTGATATACTTGGTGGTGAGAGTTCTAATCCTAATTTAGCTTTGACTGACACCTTGAAAGCCTCTTCATCATCACCGTACCAGTATCCGTCGCCTTTTGTTTCCCGCTGCTGAAGCAACAGGGTGGAATACAAAAAAAATCAGTGTTTTCCCATGTGATAATGATATTTTCCATTTCCAGTGTAAGAAAGGTATTTGTCCAGCTTCACTCATTAATCCTTAGAATAGTTTCTCCCTGCAAATATAATTTTTAGTGTTTCGCACACCATCTTTTTCCGTTTTTTCTCAACTTTCATGGAACTTATTTTACTTTCTGTGGATTAAATTTAATTAAACATCTTCTAATTTTTTTTTGTGAGTTTGACTCTGGATTATATCCAATTTCTCAAAGGGATATTACAAAGTGGAACAAGTGAAGCTGATCTTTGATAGGCAAACATATTTCCGGAGTAAACAGAAGATCTTGAAAGCAAAGTTCAGTCAATTTTGTTCACAAATACAAAAGTAACGAACTTAGATCGCATCCGTTGTTGACGTCACTTAATTAACTTTTCTCAGTTTTCATTTCAGGAGACTAATTTATATCCTCGTTTCTGAGATTGAAGAAGACGATTGGCTGGCTGGCCAATTACTACTATTGAAACCATAATATTCATTTTTTAGATTGCCAATTTAATGAATGTTTGATGACTGTTTTCAATTAATTCCAATATCCAGTGAATATATAAAGCACATTAATGGAAAATACTGATTACTTTTTCAATATTGACCTATCATCATCAGAATGAGATAGATGTTTAATATTCTGGTTAGACCGAATAGTGACATTCTTGTGATTTACCTAAGATGGAAAAATGTCTTAGTTGCACTACAGACTGTGTTGGTCCATGGCTGATGTTTCAACTTCGGTGGTTCCCTACGGAATTCTTCCGCGACAGCGACAATCTAATACGTTCAACTGCCACTTTCTCATGGACTATCCAAGTTCCCACCACTTGGGTTCGTTCCAAAATGTCTTGCATTATTTACAATTCGCAAAAACTTAACCTTTTCATGGCATGGTTGACGACTTGCCTCCATCTCACCTTATCCTTTGTTTCACCTTTCCAATATCTGATAATAATAAATGATATAACGGATAAAACGCAAATTGCGAACGCATTCAATGCATCCTTCATAGAAACGAGCAAAACTCTTGCCAAGAAGATCAAAAATGACACAAATTTTGAAATAAAAAGGTCATCCATCTCGAATTTATTCGTTTTCGAGCCAATTGATTCAAGAGAAATAAAAAATACAATATTGCATCTCAAGAATAACAAAGCAACAGGGTGGGATAAGTTAAAATCGGAAACAATAAGACTATCATCAGTTTACATTGTAGATCCTCTAACTCATATTCTCAATCGGTGTGTCGAAGAGGGGATACATCTATTATTACAAATTATCGTCCAATATCCTTAGTTACCCATCTATCGAGAATATTTGGAATAATTATTAGAAAGAGGCTTGTTTCATTTCTCAATAAATATAAATATTCAAAAATTACCGATGCTTTGGATGAAAGTAAACCATCTTTGTGCATATTCATAGACTTATCGAAAGCTTTTGACACTATCAGTCATCATCTTCTCCTACAGTCTTTAGGGGATATTGGAATGAGGGGTAATTTGAAATTGTTTGGAAGTTATTTGACGGGAACAAGCCAGAGAGTTTAAATTGATGACGTGTTGAGTAGCGAAATGGAGATCGATTGTGGCGTACCTCAGGGTTCTGTGCTGTATACATCAATGGAATCTTCTCATTAAACAACAATGGAAACATAATTGCAGATGACACAACCATCTTTTATATATGTATATGTATATATGTATACTTATCCAAATTTTTGTATTCATTTATTTATTAATTGGATCAAGTTATTATTATTATTATCATCATTATAAGTCTTCGTAGATTCTTTTCAACCACCGTTTTCCATCTTGTTCTAGGTCTACCTCTTCTTCGCCTTCCTCCTATAAGGCTGAACTCAGACAGACCCCATCGGCGCGTCACGACAACTTCATAAATAAATGTGGTTGTGGCTAATCTCAGACTGACCACAGCGATGCGACTATAGTTTGTGTTTTTGTTGCAGTCATCTGTCGTTGAAGACGACTTCAATTAACGACAATGGTGCTCGGTAGTGTTCATCAGTTTCAGTATGGAGAAACGAGGAGTGGCCAGTTGTCGCATTGCGAAGGCGGTCTGTCGTTCATGTGTTTCGCATTGAACCACCAACAACGACAATTTTGTGGGCGATACCGTCGACAGGTAGCGACCGTCGCTGAGATCAACTACAAGAAGCTGTTCGTCTGAGTACTGCTTTAATTCTATTGCATTTTCAATATAACCACGATATCCGCCCACTAACAACCACATTTATGAAGTTGTCCTGTCGCGTTGCTTTTATTCGTCTGAGTTTATAGAGCTATATTTCAACACTTTCGGTAGCCTTCATGTTTCCAAGTTTTCAAGATTTCATCATTCCAATAATACTCGTATCTTCATATAATTCTTCAAGCTCTTCGTTTGTCCTTCTAATCCAAACTCCATTTTGTTTCACCCCATTACATACAAAAAAGGTGAAGATAATGATGGTTTTGTACTAATTACACATTTCATACTTTCTTAGTTACGAACCACGAAGTTTCTATTAAGTTTTATATAACGCTCGTTGTTAAAAGCAATAAGCATCCATGATGGAACATCAAACAAAAACGTTTAATAAAGAAGAAATATTCTCACTTGTTAGTTGAATTTACGACGTTAATATTTAAAAATTTACATCCTGCATGCAGATATCTGATGTAAACGTGCAATCATAATATTTTCTAGTCGTATAATATTTTATAAGACAGCTACGTAATGTCATTCTCTTATCTGGGTGAAAAATAGGAAAATAAGGAGAAAAGGAAATTACAAATTTCCCAAGTGTCTACAAGCTTCACGGGAAAAACAGAATGAGAAGGAAGCATTATAAATATAATAACTACAAATTTGAATCGTATGAACAGTTTATTGAATGAATGACTGAATGAATATTTCTACTAGTGAGGATGAATATATCCAAATATTGCTGTAGACTCCGTTTCACATAAGAGGGAGCCACGTGAAGTGCGCCAACTGTCTTGCGCAGAAATCTAAATTGGTCTTGTTTATCTATGTCGCATCGTTACGACCGTCCCATCCTGACAGATTCTACTATCAACATCTTTAACGATAACCAGTGTCCATTGTGTGTGAAAATAATTTGAAAAGCTTCAAATAACTCCCAAATATGTTTTATTTGAACTATATATACAATCAATACATTTTTAATATTGTTAATTTGTGTTATCCCACAAAATATGGAAACGTTACGCTCCTGATTTGAAGTCGAATGTTAACATCCCGCGCATACAACTGCAACTTCAAGTGGCTTCTTCTACCTGTTTGTGTTTGGAACCATTTCGGAGGGGTCCGGAACCTCTGGATCCCCCTTGGATACGTGCCTGAATTCAATGTCATCATCTGAGCACTCAATTTTATATAGAATCATATATTATAGCATTGATATACATAAATTATTGTGTATACTATTATGAAAATAGAAATTAAACCAAAGACTGAATTGATGAGAAAACTTGACTGTCATTCAAAGACGTTTGGGAAGGTGATTAGCATAATCGAAATGATACGATTATTGTAGACGGAGAAGTCACAAAGGGTCGAGAAGTTTTCGGAAACTTTTCTGATGACTATATAACAGCCTCCGGTTGAATCGAAGTAAAACGAACTTCCGTTTTTGGAATTGTATGACTTACAAGATAACTACGTGTTTGGAAAGAAACTTTTCATCCGTTGATGAGTGTGTCTACGAGGAATTTATTCATCTCTAGAGATGAAATTTTATTACGAAAATATATTCTTTTACGAGTCTTAAGTGTTATAAATGATTTATATTATTTGTTGGAGAATAAAAAGAATTGCACTGGAGGAGATATTATTTATCAATATTATTTCACAAATTGATTGTTTGAAGTCAAGTTGACAGATGGAAACATCAAGCTGTGATTGTCGTTATAAATTAAAGCACAAGTGAAAAATCTTGAATTTCATAGAATATGAAGCACAATTGGGCGATAAATATTACATTTCGTTATCACAAAGACTACGCAATGAAAAAATAAGATAGTCCGGTTTGTGATACATGTAATGTTATCATCACAGTAAAACACATATTGCTAGACTGTGAAAAAAACGATAGTCAGACAAAAAATTCAAATTTACCACATGTAGTAGGTATCGTCCCTTTTTGATAGAAAATACGAAAATAACCAATTCCTTAAGTCAACAAAGTTGTATAATGTTTTGTAATTCATGCTTCTATCGAATGTGAATTGAATGGTTCCCGTCGCTAATAACCCTCAGCGGTTGATGCGACAATAAACTGAAAAAAAAAAGATATTTGGTGGAAGAAAAATAGTTAAATCATAGTCCAGTTGTTTATTAACACACATTGAAGATTATCTCGGAATCTAGTGAGCGAATAGCTGTTTAAAAAAGAGTATTTTCTCCAGCAGATACAAAAATACTAGTACTAGTAGTACTATGTGATGAAAAAATAAGATCTGTACAATCAAGAACTAGGATATGCTCAAGAAATGCAACTTTATATTATTGTTATCTTTCGGTAGCCACTTTTACGCCAATAAGATAAAGGAGGTGTCACACTAATAGTTGATTAAGCACGGGTCACATTAGGCTGGTTGCCAGCCACGAATTAAGGAAGCCGCTACTAGAAGCTTGGTGTAACCACAAAATTCGCAAATGACACGACTAGCCGGCGAGTATTTGCCAGCGGCTGACGAAGTTGGACATGTTCAACTTTTGGTAGCAGGCAGCGGCGTCTAAAAGGTCACGTGATCCACTCACGCTCGCTGGCGCCAGCTAGCAGCGCAGTCTGACCACCTGAGTCGCTCGCCAGCGTCTAGTAGACAAACACGTGGTTTGTTGTTAACACGTATACTGTTGTTTTAATTTGTGAACTCAAGCAATTCTTGGAATTTAGGAGCTGACATTTGTAAAACATTTCTGTAAGTTTCTGGGTCCTCTTCTTTTAACTTTTCCAAAAGTATTGAGGATGCTCCTAACTCCTTATTCTCTCCTCCTTTGTATCCAAGGTCTACACCACTATCGTCTCTTCTTGCGGCTAAGCATTTCCAAACAAAGCTTCGTCGCACATTCTTAATTGTTTACGTGGACCCACAGAACACAGACGACAGAATGACTAGAACTAGAGCCACGCAAGTAGCTGAGTGTGACCGGGTTGCCATCCGCTGTTTGCTACTGTCAGCCTAATGTGACCCGTGCTTAACCGGCTGGAAGTAGCACCAGCAAGCAGCGACCGGCAATACGGTCACATTGTGACAAATGGCTACTTACCAGTTCACAGTTGTTCAGTTTAGCCCAAGTGGTGAACACTTGAATAGCCAAAGTCAGACAATGTTTGTAGCTCTAGCGAGAAATAACTAGATCTTGTGACTATGCAGTGTGCATATTGTTCATGATCATATAGGCTGTACTTCACAAAAATATCTTCCCTTCATATTAGTTTCAGAATTCATTTGCACTTGAATGTTTGTGGAATATTGAATACCAGATAATAGAATGGAAGTTTAAATTTGTCGCTATTTTTTTGAACCAATTTCTTCCAAGCCGTTGCGTGGTAGGTTTGGAGCTTAATATTTTGTGATCACACCAAGCAGATCAGTGTCTGACAAATCCAGATTCGCTATACCGCAGCTGGTGGCTAGTGAGACCCGCTTAATAAATGTATATCAGGTTTCTTGGTTTCATTAAATATGAATTGTATGAACATAATTATTCCTTCTGGAATGATTTGATTATAAAATGAGCCGAAGGCCACCATATCTACAATATTTTCAAGTTCGTGGAGTATTTAATCTTATATTTTTATCAGTTATTTCCAAGTAGAAAAAAAACTCACCACTCGTAAACAAAGCTCGTAGAACAATCAAACCAAACAATAGCGGTAAATATCGACTAAACTCCCTTTTTGTTTAGCCCACATTTATCCAGTCACTGCGTTAATCGATCAATGTGACAGTAGACTTGTGTTATCTGTGTCTGTGTTGCCAGATATCTATCTGCCCTTGCTCATGTCCCCTTTCACGTCAATGCTCCTACCCGATTTTTTTTCTCGTCTTTTGGCTTTTCTCCTGCATTGAGCGCCCTATGACTCGAAAAAAATTTATTGGGAGATGTTGAGGGAAAGATAAAAAATAATTAATTTCCAGCTGGTTTGCTGAATTAACGTCAAAAATGTTGATTGGTCTTTTCTGTGATTGAATTTAAAACGGACTTCTAACAAAACCGATTAAATTGAATAGTTTTGCAGAACTGCATTAATAAATTTGACATACATATTCGCACCTGTCATTTTCTCATCATATCTTCATTTATATAATCCCATTTAAGAAACAGACAAGTGACTACCAAATCAGACGACTACAGTTAGAGTTTGATCAACCATCCTTTGCCGTTACGTCATAATTACGTATTTTGCTGTTTGACGTTTGTCTTATATTAGTTGAATGTTAATTTACAAATAACCTCAAAATTATAATCAATGACATATTGTTAAAAGCTGAATGTTGTATTGTTTACAAAATTTGACAACTGAACAGTCAAAAGTAACAAATAAAAATTACGTCGACATTGGTTAAGAAATACGTTAATGACGTCATAATTCCGTCTCATCCATTTAATGAATGAGAGATCAATACGGACAATGTATGACGTAACGGCAAAGGATGGTTGAACAAACTCTATCATTGTCTCCCCTTTGTTCGATGCCTCACAGACTCTCCACTATTTTTCATTATTTAAGAGTTGTCAAGTTTCACTTTTACGTGTGCCTCAAATTATCCAGTTTTAAGATCTATATGTTACCGTGAAATACCGAAAGTAGTGAATGTCAACCTTCGCCGGTGGATGTCGACAAATGTCAAATGCCTTGGTGAAAGTTCGGAAATTTCTTGATTCTATTATACATTCGGACTTTCACCGGTATATGTCGACAAACACAAATGAGGTTCGGTGAATTTCGGACACTGCAGGTCACTCAAGTTTTTAGACGGTTCCAGCCCCGGCACGTCTTCATCTCAAGCATTGACTGACCCGCAACCTGACACGTCTTCATCTCAAGCACTGACGGAACAACACGAGCTAATTTCTTTTAAAAGAGTAGCTGCGAAAGAGAATCTTGCAAACCTCAGAAAAAAGTTTCCTCCTGCCCAAATTGGTGATACCGTAAGAATTCAAGTCCCTGATGTCGACCGTGGTCGTACAGATCCTCGAAATGTGTTAGCGGTTGTTGTTGGAATAGAGGATCCAGACTTCTATAGATTAGCTAACAAAAATGGTACCTTGAAGCAGTTTTTCACCCGTAATCAAATCGTAATTTGTAAAGAAAAGTTACTTTCCATGGACGAAGTTTCAACAAAAGAAATGTCGCTTCTGCTAATTCAAAAATTGGAGGGCAAGGCTATACACGTTGTAACTGCAAAAGTGTTCCACGACTAAATGCAGCTGTAAAAGCAAGGAGCTTTTGTGCAATTCGAAGTGCCACGGTAGTTTAAGTTGTTGCAATGAAAAAGATATTGTTCTTATTTTTTATATTTCATTTTATATTTCCATGTTTTACTGTTTGTTTTGGGTTCAACAAAGTCCTGTTCCCATATTATTTTAATAAATAAAGAATTATAGATTTTTTTTTGTTTCTATTTAAAAAAAAATCTCTTTAACATACACCATGAGTGCATCCTGAATGTCTACAATCGCCGGTGTAAGTTAGAAATAATGAAATTTCAACAATATTTCGGACATACGTCAAGCAACGTTGAAAATGTTGACATTCACACCGGTGTATCTCGACATCCACCAGATTTCGGTCTTCCACGGTAACATATACACAAAAGACCTAATGACATAAATTTTTTCAATTATTATTATGATATATTATTGACAATGGAATTTTCTTTTGCAGGCTCATCTTGTACCGTTCAATGAAACTGCCGGCATTTTTCCAGATAGTAATAAGTTAGTTTTAAAAAATATCCGGCAGGAGTTGGCTGGACATTACGCATGCTCAGCAATCAATGTGGAAGGAGAGACATATAGTTCGCCGTTCGAGCTGGCTGTTCAATGTAAGAATCTTTTTATTTATTTTGACGTAAAAAATAGAGCAAAACAATAAAAGTAAAATTCGTTTGGGATCATTTCAAATAATGTTCAATTTAAACTTGTGATGCGTTCAGCGAGGTCCTACTATAAAAAAGTATGATTATTGATTCAAACACAAGTATGGAATTGATTTTTAAATGCAAATGGTCCAATTGAATCACTAAAGGTACCTTTTCCTGTACAAGAGTTTTTCCGTTCGTTGCATTCCACTCAATCCAGGGCTTTGCAGAGAGAATTTGTTGAAAGTTCGTATCGAGAAGATTCTTCTTTTGCTGTTCAACACCATCTTCGACCTCACTGGGTAAAAATCTGACTCCTTTTATATAAGTTTGGGCTGCAAAAATCAGATCTTAGCGAGAGATTCTTTGGTAGTATTGGAGAAGGAAATTTTAATTTCAGGATAATCAAACATCATTTGGATTTTGGAGTTCCAACCTTTTAAGACATATAACGTGTACAAAAATAACCTCTTGGGATTGGCGAAGACTATACAATATTCTACAACCCTTCTATAAATAAACAACCCCCTTAACGCAATTACATTCCAATCACGAATATTGCTAACTGTAACTAGGATTACATCTCCATATTCCAGCATCAATATTGAGATATCAAACTAATGATCTCCACAGACAGAAAAAACTGTCTAGCGTTAAACTTAAATTGAGATAGATGATATCAAGTTCATGTGAATCATTGTTTTCATTTTGTTAATACCCGGGGACTAAAGAGATAACAATATACAGTGAGAACGCGAAACTATACCTTCTTTTTAGTATTTGAAGCACACTGAAATTTGAGGCACAAACGAATACGTAGTATCTAAAATAGAGAGAGACGTTAGGGACAGTGTTGAGCCTAAAGTGGTTTGATTCATTTGATCTTGTGAGATTTTCCTGTCGAGTTTTGGGATCTACAAACTTTCCCATCAAAGCTGTTAATCTTTATTGCTTACTTGTCGGAAATTTAGATTATTTTCTTTGTAAAGAAAGTTTCTCTAGAATTAATTAAGAGTGAAGGATATTTCTCCACTATACTGACTATTTATCAGTAGGACGAAGTAAAAGAAAAAAATGTGGTTGGAACGTAATACGTTGCGGTTGCTACAAATCTTCTACTTTATTAGAGTAAATTCCTGGAAAAGAGAAATTAACCTTAACTTCGAACAAGGAATAGAACAGGATTTTTCAAGGAGGATATATATATAGATATATAAAACACTGAAGTTTATGAGAATCGTTCGAAAGCCACAAAATCGGCTTAGGAATTTTTCTTATTTGTTTTCAATCGTGAAGTTTGTAACAGAAAACAATTTTATTGATTATAAGTTTTTGAATTATTGTTAAATATTTCCCTCGTCATTTCAGGAAAGTTTATTTAAAAACCAGTTGCTACGCCGAAATTTTGATTGAATTGAATAGGTACTAATATAATAAGATAATTTTCAAAATTGCCCCGCTGTTAGTTTTGGTGTTGTTTTCAATAAAGTTTGTTTGCTGCTTCCATTTGCCTCAAGCTCTGTAATAGAATCGAAACATCGTATAATACAATCGATTCCTCCTGCATGAATAAAGAGACCATAAAAGCCCATTGTGCCAAGGAATGCAATCAGAATATTCAAGTTGAAGTCTAATAATCTGTTCAAGAATTGCGGGTTTCAATATTTCATTACTTTCGATCTGTATTATATTTTTCCATCGTTTGACTTCCCCACCATTTTCAAAAGTTTTTGTTAAATTTATCCTGGACAAAAACAACAAGTGAAAATGGACCTTCCAATTTCATGTGCTCTGGGCAAAATTATTTAATTCTTTCAGGGAAGAGCCACCAAAGATAATATGTTCCTAGGCTCTATACAGTGTATAACAAACCCTTTTCGCTATCATAAGTAAATATTCCTCCAAGTGATAGAAATTATTAAATTTGTATCCAATTTCCACGTCGTGAAGTGGATATTTTTGGCAGAGTCACTGTGATAAAGAGCAAAAAGCAACATAGAAAAGGGAATAAGAGTAGTTGTGTTCAGCTCAACTCTGAAATTTGAAAAACTGACCAGATATTTTATCCAATTCTACTGAAAGAAAATATTTGTGTAAAGATAAAAAGCTGGGAATCGCGGATCAATTCATAATTCAGTTATTTTATCTCCTCTTCCTTTTGGAATTGACATATAATGGGGTCCGCGTTACACAGAGCGTGTCATATGTCATTTAAGTGAAGCGTGTTACCAATAGATGTTAATACCGTTAGAAGCGGCACGACAAAAGTAAAGGTTCTTTAGCCAGGGAAGCGGCTGTACTTAAAATTTTAGAACCCAGTGACACCTACGGCCTAACGACTTCGACAATTGGGGAGCTAGCCAAATGTTACACCCATGCTGCTTCCTTTAAGAGATGGGATGGAATCAAAGGATGCAGTCGGATGCTGTTACCGGAGAAATATTTGGCGATGACCAGGAAAAACCTACGTATAGTAGGATTTCTGAGTGGCCACTGTCAATTAAGGAAACACCTCCATACTATAGGGCTAGTGACACACCTCTATGCAGGATGTGTGAACAGGAAGATGAAACTGTCAGGCATGTCTTATGCGAGTGTCCGGAGTTATCGTCGATCAGAGAGTGTGTGTTCGGTCATTCTTGGCCCACACCTGCCGATATAAAGGAGATGTCTCCTAGTGACCTGTCCACCTTCCTGGGAAGGACAGGATGGACGATGACCTAGGATGACAACTCCTGGGGAAGATGTACAATGGGTCATATGTGGCCTAAGTGCTGTGAGCCTACACTCACCCTCCCTACTCTATAGATACAAATACAGATACTATTAGAACACTTCACAGGGTGTTTGAAAATCAAAGAACAAAGACCGTTAACTGAGAAGCAACAACTACTTTTTTGGCTTTACGCCCTAAAAACATTGTATTACTTTTTAAAGTTGAACGAGGTTGGAATGTTTGCAAGATAGAACCAACCGTTTTAGTTGGAAATTCGAAAGGATAATATCCACCTCTCACTGACGAGGCGCAACAACCACTTCCCTGTCTTTATGCTACGAAGGACATTGGGTCATATGAATAGAAATGAGCATTTAGTTTATACTTAAAAATTTTGAGTAAAAACTCTACGTGGTATGAATAAAAACTAGAAGCAGATACTCCACTTGAGTAGGTACTCTTATGTACAAATTGTTGTGAGAATATTCTCATTTTTCATATGAATAAAATTGTGTTTATGCTCTTTAGGATGAGAATCTACTCCATAATTTTGGAGTCTAATAGTAACCAGACTTTAGTTTGATTGCCGCAGAGCTATGGCCGAGTTCATGCTTAATTTGCGTTTAAAAAAATATTATAAACCTAGAAGAAGTACGTGTGATCGTGATTTTGAATCATTATATCGATTTAGTAAAGAAAATGTCGAGTGGCTATCTACCAACTTTTTGGGTGTAGAATCAGAAGAAACAAGAGGTGGTGCTATATGTAACACTGATAAAATGAAAATATTTTTGAGGTATGTATGGGTGATCCGGGGTTTCAGACAGGGGTAGGAGGAGATATTGGTGTTCACCAAACTTCTGTCTGTAAAGTTGTGACGCAAGTTGCTGACCAGATGCTAGAAAAATGCGAACAGTGGATAAAATTCCCTCGCACTGCGGCGGATGTGATAAAAGCTAAAGAAAGATGGCAAACAAAGTACAATTTTCTATGTGCAGTGGGTGTAATTGATTGCACCCACATAAGAATAAAAAACCACCTCTCCATGGTGATGAATATATTAATCGCAAGGGATATCACAGCATCAATGTTCAAGCCACTTGCAATGCAGATGAGTGGTTTACAAGCGTAGACGCATCATGGCCAGATGGTGTTTGTGACTTCGACAAAAGTATGGGAAAATCACGAAGCATATGCACAAATCCCATTTGCGATTCGCAACTTTTATTGCACTCTTCATCTTCACTCCTTTTACTCATTGTACTAATAAGTTGATTGATTGCTTCGCAAATAGGCACTAATAACAAATGAAGGCATATGCCGAAAACCTGCTATCGAACAGGAATTGTTTGTAAACAATTTTTTGAATTTGAACAATTTGAAATTAAATAGTGAGTATCTACTTTATGTATTAGGAGAAGAAGCTCATCCAATTAAAATATTTTTATTCATATGAAATGGAGTACAAACTCATACTTTATGCTCATGCTCATGAGAACATACTCGGAGTTTATACTCTGGTATTATTTAAGTTGAAAGGGCTGATTCCATCTTGCAATGCAATACCTGACTGAAACATTGTAGCTCCCAAATGTTTCTGCTCTGCTCTATGACATACAACACAAGTGATAATTGGTTAAGCCTTTCTCTATATTTTTAACAAGAGTAGATTATTAAACAGGGAGATTCCAAATTCATGCCATGATAATTTTATACAGGCATTTATCTTCCGATTTTTTTCTCGCATAAACTTCAGAATACCCCGTAAGTCTTGATGGACTATTTTTGTTTCAAATCTTCACATGAAATCACCGACTGTTTAAAGTGAGCCACTACGTTATTTTAAGATACAAGATACGTTTACGTCTCGAAAAACAAATAACTTTGTCAAAACACACAATCTTCTCATCCAGTTCGTATCACAGTGAAATCCTTTTCGACAAAAAACCAAGGGAAACAATCGGATTTTTCCACCAATCCAAATACTTCGTATTTTTCAACAAGTTATCTCGCGATACGCCATTTAAAAAACCGACTCGGCTAACAAAAGAGCATTCAAACACTTCACAGCGTAGAATAATGTGTCAATCAAGCATCGAGATCGGAAAACCATCAGCATGAATACAATAATTTTCCAATTGAGATGGTCCTCACGTTGACTATGGTAATTTATTTGTTTGCGGAACTCGTTCAATCGTAAAATTGTTTCAATATATTGGGAATATTTCAGTACAGTGTCCACTACGTTTATTGTTTCGTGTACAACTGAATAAAGACATTTGAATTACACTCAATTTCATAGTAAAATTGGATTTATCAGTTTCTTGATCCTATTTTTGACAAATAAAAATATGTAGGTACTTTGATTTAGTTTTTTTTTGTATTAACAGAAAAATGGAAATGTCAATCTGTCAGTTTCCTTTCTTATTAGCCTTAACGTCGTAATGCATGAATCGGAGGTATTATTCACAAATAAAAAGCTTGTATTATAGTATCAGTTGCTATAAACAGTAACCAATCATTCTATATGGAAATATGTCAAGTTCCATCAACCTAACCCAACATTGAAAACTTTCACTACGGAGACTAACTTTCACGCTCAAATAGATAACATTAATATTAATAATAATGAA